>JARJEB010001206.1:0-29989 GCA_030264535.1 Liometoxenus newtonarum
CCAAAACTCATAGGTGAACGTGTTACCGGAGAAAATGGGATACTGAGTTACAAAGGGTACCCCATCCATATAAGGGGTTGTCAACACATGTTGTCCATGCCAATGTATGGTCACCGGCGCACCAGTTTCCAGCTGATTGTCAACTTGGACCATTACTTTATCACCTTGACATACTGCTATGGATGGGCCAGGTAACTGCTCATTAACTACAGAAACTGCGCGTTGGTATCCGCCGCCAACCATACAATATGGAAGGAAACAATCACTTAATTTATTTGGGCAGTCAGCACAGAAAAGGCTCATCGTGCAAGATGTTTCTAGCCGGAAGTGATAGAAGCAATTCTTGGTCTGATTAACAACACAATTACGCAGACAATCAGAACCATCCATATAGCCCGATGGTCTTTGACACTGTACAAGTGTGATGGTTGAAACTGATAGGAGTATCACTTGGATATATTTTGATGTAAAAACTTGTTCCATCGTAAAAAATCTGTAAATTTTAAAATATGAACTTAATGTGATAGGGTTTTCTTAATGAACGTTTAGGTATACATATATACCGTGCCATTATTTTATTATTTTATTTTATTATTTTATTGTTATTTTATTATTTTATTATTATTTTTATTATTTTATTATTATTATTATTATTTTATATATTATTTTATTTTTTATTATTTTATTATTTTATCGTCAAATATAGCATGTGCTATGCATATGTTCTTATGTACGACGGTAAAATAAACGAGTCAACTCATGGCAGTGGGGATTTGTATTTCTAAAGCCACATCGACGGACGGCTGAACTATTTTTTTGTATTGTACTGACAGAAGGTATTGGCCGGTAAGAATGTAATTCCACACTGCCATGAGTTTGACTCGTTTATTTTACAGTCCTACATAGGAACATAGCACATGCTATGTTCAACGATAAAATAATCGCACGGTATATTTTATGCTGTAAAGAATTTCAGGAAGTCAAATAACAGTTTCTTGGGTTTCAGAAAGTATTATTGTTCACCAGGTGCAAACTAATCTGTAAAGTACCTCTTTAGGTGGTCACGACGAATAATGAAATAGTCGAATGTTGCGAGAACATTCGAATATAAACGTTTTTAAGGCGCAAATTATTGATGAAAATTCAAAACGAAAAATGTAGGAAAACCCATTTAAAGACTGCTTATCCCTGCAATTAAGATGTTGATTCAATTGACGCAGCGCGTAGGTTGCAACTAGTTTCGCACAATTAAGCCGGCATCATCAGGCAAATACCACAACTAAAGAAATGATTTGTAACACACTTTTAACAGTTTTATGTTAAAATCATTTCTTTACTTGTGGTATTTGCCTGATGATGCCGGCTTAATTGTGCGAAACTAGTTGCAACCTACGCGCTGCGTCATTTAAATCAACAACTCAATTGGAGGGATAAGCTGTTTTTAATTGAGTTTTTCCTATATATTTTGAACAATCAACCTTCACATATACTTGCTTTCCTTGCCAAATTAGAATATTCAAAACTCGAATATTGTTTACCTATACGAAATGCTCAAATTGAGGTGTGAAATAATGTCTGAAGCACCTTGACGAACTAATTTCTTAAAAGGCTGACGGGAATCACATTCGAAAAAATGAAACGGTCGAATGTTCTGAAACATTTCGAATATGAACGTTTTCAATGCGGAAAGTATTTGATGAATATACAAAATTCTCGAATAACAACCATTACTTAATTTGGGAGCTTCCAAATTACATAATGAGCGACATTGATGACATTTTTATCACTAAATTTCTGCACAGTTTCCACTTTCCGATCAAAATTATATTTTCACGGAATTTGTTACATAGCATTAAAAAAACTGTATGAGATTATTTAGAGAATTTAAATTTCTATGCTAAAAGGAATAGGTTTACATATAGCTGAGATATATCGGTGATTATATAAATGTCCCTTCTTTACCGGCCGATTTTCTCCATTACACCCGGGCAGTCGGGCTAAGATTGCGAGGGTCAACAGTCCAGGTATAAAATTTCATCCCAATGCGTTGCTGGTTGCTTCGATTGGCCCGAATTTTGTTCACAAACATGGCCTTAAGCACATAACCATGGATTCATCGACATTACTATTACTACAATCAATGGGATCCGGATTAGCGGAGATAAGTTTGTCAAAATCGCGATTACTAGAATTGATAGAATAACTTTTAGTGATGGGCGGATCCACCAAATATGGCGTACCAATGGCATCAGATTTGTTCGATTACTTTCCTTCTGGAAATATTATAACTCTATGGTTACGTGTGATGCCACCATATGATGCCACTGGTCCGCCATATTGTGTTGCACCATACCGACTCAAACCCCCAAAAGTAGACTACCCAAAATACTAGTGACGCGAGACTGGAGTTTATTTCAAATTTCGTGCTTTTTC
The DNA here is from genome assembly GCA_030264535.1 of Liometoxenus newtonarum. NCBI lineage: Eukaryota > Metazoa > Arthropoda > Insecta > Coleoptera > Staphylinidae > Liometoxenus > Liometoxenus newtonarum. The sequence goes on from JARJEB010001206.1 coordinate 2,434, forward strand.
GCCACGATATGGCATTTTGGTGTAATCCCTTTCCGATCCCTTGGCTGCATTCACCACGCAAATAAATCGACTTTATATCTTCTCTAATGACTTTAAATCTGTATGGGCGTTTGTTTTTTGGGTTTGACTTTTGACATCTGACAGAAAATCGATTTAAAATTAATCGTCTATTTAAAGAATGGATTATGATATTGGAAATGTATTCCAAATACCAAATGTGTCGTTGTTACTTGTTACATTACTGAAAGTGAAAGATGAAAGGAGAAAAACGTTCACCGTTCACGTTCGTTCGGTTCGAGTTGCGTAGTACGTCCCAAAATGTAAACGATAAATAAAGTTGATTTGATACATGTGCTGTCATCTGTTGGAGGCTAGTCAAGTTCGGATCAATTATAGTTGTCTGTACTACGATAGGAATTAAAACAAAGTAAATTTGTGAGGAATCTTTTTGATAATGACTTGAATTATTATCAAAAAGACCCATCACCAATTTAATTTTCTTCAATTCCTATCGTGTATATATAGCCAACCATAATTAATCCTAATTTCACTACCCACCAACAGATGGGACTAGCTGTATCAAATCAACTTTATTTGTCCGTTGTCGTTTACATTTTGTGACGTACTACGTAACTTGAATCGAACGAAATCGTCAACGGTGCACGTCGTTCTCCTTTCATCTTTCACATTCAGTAATGTAACGAAACATTTCGTATTTGGAATACACATTTTCAAAAGACAAAATAAATTAGTTTCACATATCAACACTTTACAATCTGACTCGCATCAACAATTACACAAAATGACTGCAGAGGTAATTATCAATTTTTATCAAATAAATGTATTTAATTCGTTCGAAAACATGATCAAACAATGCGCATTTGCTTCCTAACCTTAAAATACCAAATGCAACTCGAATTCCGAGCAGAATTTATATATGTATACAAATAAATAAATATATGTTCAAGCATTTTGTAACAATTAATAAGAAAAATTTATGTTAATTAGGAAAGCGGCGATAAACGAGCGTCTATTAGCGAGGCTTCAGACGGCGAGTATGATCCGCAGTATTCTCCAATTGTTAATCTTCCCGAAGTTTTTGTTCCTACGCATGAAGAAGACGAGGTTGAAATTCTCAAACTACGCGCTAAATTATATCGATTTGATCGTACTGGCACAGTACCTGAATGGAAGGTAATTATTTTCTGAATTCCCAATCTATGTTCAATGTTCTAATCATATTTCCTATTTGCGTCATCACAATTTGTAAGGAAATTTTCATTTTGATCACAATTGTGATGAGACCGTGTAAAATAGGCTTTAGATATCCAAAAAACGTGAGATAAACTTTTTGTTTTATACGAAAAGATTAAGTACTTAGTACCGAAAATAGTAGTAATTCTATCATGTTTAAAGGAACGAGGCACTGGTGAAATCAAAATGCTAAAACACGAAGCAAACAATACGGTGCGTATTGTAATGAGACGTGATAAGACACTAAAAGTATGCGCAAATCATTTCATCACTCCTTTGATGGAATTGAAGCCGAAACCAGGTCAGGATAAGGTTTTCATTTACACATCGCCAGCCGACTTCGCCTACGAAGCAGTGCAGAGTGAAACATTTGCTATCAAGTTTGGAACCATTGATTGTATGCATTTTTATCGTAATATATAATTTTGCAATATGATTATAATATTGTTTGTATATCCTAATTAGTTGCGAATCAGTTCATGAGCTCATTTGTCGAATCGCAAAAATACGTCAAAGAAGAATGCAAATTATACAATGGACGACTGGACGCTGAAGAAACCCAAGAGGAAGCTGAATTGGAGTACGAGGACGAAGACAGTGATGAAGATGATGAGGATGAAAATTACATTCCAGATACTCGAGAAGATGGAGAAGCAGAAAATTCAGCAGGTGCCAATCCAGAGACGACTCAAACAAAAGAAGAAAATGTTGCTCAAATTGCTTCCAAATTACAAGAACTCAACGTCAATGTGCAGAACGATGTTAACGTTTGCACCTTGGCAAAAAATGTAACAACGACTAATTAACTTGTTATTTAAATAATGTTTTTGCAAACGCATTTAACATAAAAAAAAACAACCAACAAAAACGTTACATTTACATTAAATTAATATTTTTGCTACGATTTTTAATTACTAATTTTGTCTGATTCCAACAACAATAAAATCATATTTTACAGTTTTGATTCAGCTGAGAAGTGGAAATTTTCATTATCTGTTGCATATTGTTCAATTGTCTCACTAAATCCAATTCTTTTGACTGTTTTCAAATGACGTCCATTTTTCTGAGTATTGTCAAATGTATTGGATTCCCCTATTGAGTTTCATGTCAGCGGATCACAGGTTTGACCTTCCTAATGAACAGCTGATCAGTACAAAGATGGTGGAAAAAACAACTTGCATGTTGAGCCAGGTCAGTCAAGTTCCGCGTGAAAAGCAAGACTAAAATGACGGCACGAAAAAACACCCAAAAACGCAAAATAACGAGAACACAAAATGCAAAACTCCCACAAGAATGACGACGAGTTTGAGGTGTATGTTTTTCCGCCATGTTTGTACTGATCAGCTGTTCATTAGGAAGGTCAAATAAAGATCAAACCTGTCATCTGCTGACATGGAACTCAACGTTCCACGTGGATTGACACATTTTTTTCTGAAAATATCGTTTTTTGACATAAATCTCCCTGTATATGTTTTTTTTCCGGGTTTATCAACAATCAAAGGAAGCTATGAAAAACAATGTTTGTTTATTTGTCACACCTACATCAATGACGACGTTTTAATTACCTTCCCCTTCATCTCGGTCCTAACACCCAAACTGAAATTTCAAAATTTTTGTGTTATTTTACAATAAAAAATGCGTGGCAAATTCTTACAGGCATTACTGGGCCTGACAAATCGAGCCACTAGGGTAGATTCCTATTTTCCTTGAATCATTGCCAATATTTCCCGATTACTCATTTTTATTTTGATATTTTAGTCCGTCCGTCAACTAAACTCTCAAGTGTCTCAAGTATGCCGTAATCCGACCGTGTTGCCGGCGTTGCCGCTTGTTCCACCAACTGGTGGCATCAAATTGGTTCAGCATGAATTAATTCCGATACCATTTGTACGATCGCTACTTCCCTATGGCCAAATATATGACAAACTACTTCCATCGTCGGATATCTTCTTGAAACCGACGACTATATTGTGCAAGAAGAAGAAGAAGAAATCGAAAATTGACGATTGCAGCGGAAGAACTGACCGTCGTCGTTCTGGATTCAACAAGTCGTGCCCTCCACCACCCAAAAAGTGTCCACCTGGATCTACTAAACCTCGTCATCGCAAGCATCATCATAAACACCACCGTGGCAAGAAAGGTGGAAGAAAGGGAGGAAAGAAATGAATCAAGGTTTGTATATAACTATACATATACGAAATATAAACAATAATTCAAATGTCCACCCGAATCCCAACGAATGACGGCAACGATGCTTTGCAACGTTTGGCAGATTGTTCGTTGGAGGACACTATGGAAATTTATTAGCATTCTGGTTATTTTTTTAATTTATACAAAGAATTTTATAGCAAAGCTTGGAACTACTCAGGAGATCAACGGAAAAATTCCTAGGTTATTAAGAATTGCAGAAAAATGGATTCACTGAATGGATTTCCATTACGCAGTATGAACGCAAGAGCAAGGGCAAAAGCTTCTCATGAAACTCAAATACGTAATGCATATAATGAGAAAATATTTAGGTATTTGCCATGCGGAGACACCGATAATTGTAAAATAAAAAAGTATCAATTTCATTTTAATCACAATTTATTAAGATGCCTATAATTCCATGATTAAATTTAATTTTAAATAATAAATGCCTTAAAATCATTGTGCAGAGTCACTGTCAAATTGATAAGGTTCGGAAATTGTAATGAAATTATTTTCAGGTACTTTTTCTTTGCCAAATAAATTAATAGATAAGAAGGTAAGTTTTGAATTGCGATAATTTTCACTTTGGAAATTAGTCTCTATTGTTTGAAACAGATAGTCACACAAAATTATTACTTTCCGACCATACCGAAGGTATATTCTTGTAGCCCTGTCAATTCTCTACATTTCAATTCCTATACCATTTTTTCGTCGGATGCATAGTTTGTGAGAAACAATGAGAATAGATGGTTACCATGGCAACTCCCTAACATTCTAAATACTCAACATTGACAAATTTAACGTATGAAATTAAAATCAGATTAATTTAAACGAAATATGTAATATACAGGGTGTTTTAAATAAGCAGTATCCTGGGTGCATCATCAAATATTAATCTTCATTTCCAAATTATTATTTATTACGTATAAACGTATAAAATAAATCGGTGCGTTAAATTCGCTGCGCACAACTTTCCGACCATATACAGTATGATTTCGTAGAAATCGTCGATTGTAAAAATAATTTTGATCGGAAAGTGGAAATATGATTGATTATGTTTTGATTGCACTAAATTACTGGGCATTTTCCACTTTCTACGAAATCATACTGGATACGGTCGGAAAGTTGTGCGCTGCGAATTTAACGCACCGATTTTTTTATTAAAAAAAAGACAAACGCGGTTTTTGTTCGGATAAATCTGATTTTTTGCAAATGATGAAACAAAAATGTAAAGGGACATATAAAATGAAATACTAAAAATAAGTACCCTATATTTTAATTCAGCTGTGCTTGTATTATAACGATAAGACCATATCTTCACTATTGGGTATCTTGTGATTGAAGTCACCATCCGGTACTGGCGGTACCGGAAATCCGAGCATTCAGACTTTGTCAAGTTCGTGTTATCTGCAATTGGGTATATTCACATTGGAGTTGCATTCGGATCTATGAAATAAATGCTCTCCTCATTTAGTGTGAATTTTACATGCAAAGTATTCGCATTTAAAAAAATATAAGTAAGCAAAAATTATTTGCTTTGTCGAAATATGTCAAGGATTAATCAAGTGCTCATTCTTCTGTGTTGTTTAGTGTTAATGTTTGTGGCATGTGTCGACGCTATAAGAACGGTTCATGGTGAGACACTTTATAGTAAACCCGTTAAACAAATAGGTACTCTGTGGACTACTCAGTACGTCACTGTTAAAAATACATGTAACGATGTAACTTTACATCGTTTTTAGACGTAAAATTTACATTTTTCTACTAAATTTGATTGCTCATTAGGTATAAGTTCATCATGAAATACCATATGAACAAAAATTATTTAGATAAAGGGTGGCTTTGGAATTCTGAACGTACGTTGTATGTTAGATTCATCGTCACCCGGAATGCCCCGAAACGCATTGACTACTGACCATGAATCAAACATACAACATACGTTCAGAATTCCAAAGCCACCCTTTATCTAAATAATTTTTGTTCATATGGTATAAAATTACACATTTTTTCTTTCCGACTTACGGATCTCGTAAGTCACAAATCTCGCTTCCCTAAATCCGAAATAATGGTTTTTGAGTGCTGTGTGTGACTGTGAACAAAATTGCTGGCAAACTAAGCAACATACACTTCATATCAAATACTTATCTCAAAATCATATCAATTTTAGAATGTTTTGAGGTGTTATGGCTTGCGCCACAGCACCTAGTCCGATTAGTTGGGCACAAAGATGTGTCTCCTGATGTCAGTAGTTAGTAATTTGTAATGAACACAACGTCTACCACCAAATAAAATATTAAACAAGGCAATATTTCTTCTATTTGTAAGTATTTTCTGCAATTACATTTAGATTGTCCACCCATAAGAATGAAAAACGGGCGGGTCCGATATCGAAAGAATGGTTTCGTCCAAAACACGTGTGACAAAGGATACATATTAGCGGGTGACAAGTACATGAAATGCACAAATAAGAAATGGGAAGGAATTACGCCAGTCTGTGTTCGTAAGTAACCACCAAGGGCGCCAAGAAACTTTAAAACTATCAAGATTTACATAAAATCATTGATTTTAGGCAACACATGTAAGAAACAACGCGAGCCCATAAACGGATACGTCTATCAATCCCATCGAGGTGGTGTTTTGAACTTTTTCTGCAAACCGAATTACCAACTTGTCGGACCAGCTGTTGCATTTTGCGATGGCACCGCTTGGAGTTCTCATTTACCAACCTGCGTCAGTAAGTACAAGCACAATTGGGTATTAGCCTAAAGGCTAACCCAATTTTAATTACGCTTGTTGATCAAAAAATATTTGTATATTTAGTATCAAACAGCACGGTGTCTTTAAATTGCGATTTTGAAATGGAAGATATTTGCGGTTGGACACATGATTTGAACCATAATTTCGACTGGACTCGTCATACTAGAAAAACACCAAGTTCATTCGTTGGTACTGGACCATCTTATGACCATACGTTCGGAAAAATAAAGCCAGGTAAACTTGAAAAGAATGTGAACGCTTGTGGAATTATGATTTATAAAGTCAGAGAACTTGAAGATTTTCTAATTCATTTTGCATTGTTAAGGTAATTAAAGTAGAACAGTAAAGCGGGTACGGCACCATTTTCCCATGTAATTGTAAATGGGCCAAAAATCGGGCTTTCAAGGTCATCTGATGGTAAAGATTAGCGGGTTCTACTCCAATTTTGAGGAGGAGCTAGGAATTCTTTTGTCCGCTAGGTGGCGCCACCCTCACAGAGGGGCAGAACATCAAATAAACATGCATTGTTTATTTGATGTTCCTAACAGTATTGTTCTTAACACACAATGTTTATTTGATGTTTCCAACACTATTGTTTTAACATACAATGTTTATTTGATGTTCTTAACAGCATTGTTTTTAACATATTTGATGTTCTGCCTCTGTGTTGCGCATGTGTAAGGGTGGCGCCACCTAGCGGACAAAAGACACCCTATCTCCTCCTCAAAATTGGAGTAGAACCCGCTAATCTTTACTATCAGATGACCTTAAAAGCCCGATTTTTGGCCCATTTAAAATTACATGGGAAATTGGTGCCGTACCAGCATTAATGTTCTACTAATTAAGAACAGTATTTATTGTCTTTTTGTAAGGTTATTACATGTACATTGAGGCAAGTTCGAAAAATCCGTCCGACATTGCTCGGTTAATATCGCCAGTATACAGTAAACAAGAGAGCAACACTTGTCTCGAATTTTGGTATCACATGTATGGAGCTACAACGGGGGAGTTGCGAGTGTACCTGGTTAAGGAACACAATGCCAATTGGCAGTTTCCCGCTGAAAATGCTATATTTACGCGGAAAGGTAATCGGGGAAATCGATGGATACGAGGTTTACTCAACTTAGGAAGCATTGATGATGACTTTCAAGTAAGTAAATTAACTCAATAGAGAAATATGCACAAGGTGTTACATAATGAAACTGGTAAAGTCAATCGCACAGGCTGAAGTTGGCAACTTCAAAGTGTCATCTTGCAGTTTGGTTGCATCTCCTAAGCGCAATGGGCAACTTCCACTCTTATTACTTAATGTACTATAAATATATCCCAATTCGGAAAGTTGTGGGTCATACCGCAGTTTATGATTGATTTATAAATATACACGTTGTTTTAGATTCTCTAAGCGCATTTCTAAGCGCAATAGGCAACTTTCCACTCTTGTTACTTAATATACTATAAATATATCCCAATTCGGAAAGTTGTGGGTCATACCGCAGTTTATGATTGATCTATAAATATACACGTTGTTTTAGATTCTCTACGCGCATCTGTAAGCGCAATAGGCAACTTTCCACTCTTATTACTTAATATACTATAAATATATCCCAATTCGGAAAGTTGTGGGTCATACCGCAGTTTATGATTGATTTATAAATATACATGTTGTTTTAGATTCTCTAAGCGCATTTCTAAGCGCAATAGGCAACTTTCCACTCTTATTACTTAATATACTATAAATATAGCCCAATTCGGAAAGTTGTGGTTCATACCGCAGTTTATGATTGATTTATAAATATCCACGTTGTTTTAGATTCTCTAAGCGCATTTTTAAGCGCAATAGGCAACTTTCCACTCTTCTTACTTAATATACTCTAAATATATCCCAATTCGGAAAGTTGTGGGTCATACCGCAGTTTATGATTGATCTATAAATATACATGTTGTTTTAGATTCTCTAAGCGCATCTCTAAGCGCAATAGGCAACTTTCCACTCTTATTACTTAATATACTATAAATATATCCCAATTCGGAAAGTTATGGGTCATACCGCAGTTTATGATTGATTTATAAATATACACGTTGTTTTAGATTGTTATGGAAGGTGTACGAGGAGGAAATTATATGAGCGACATAGCAATCGATGATGTAGCAATTATTGAAAATTGTACTGAACCGGAAGTGGTGCCCACTGAGGAGACAACAACAACGTAATTATGTTTTCGTAATAATCGTAACATCATCAACATATATTAATAATTTTATGATTTAAGGGACACATCTGTAACTGATGATGGTGGCATGGATTTTGCTTTAGCAACTTGTTATAATCGCTGTGGTGAGATGGACGATGTCGGAATCTGTTCTTGCAGTATTGATTGTTACGAGCACAATAATTGTTGTACCGATTATGAAGCTTATTGTTTAGGTGAGTGTCCAAATTTGTTTTTCAAAATTAAGGTATTTATAGTCGTTTTTTTGCGACGAACCTGGTTTTATCCCGATGTTCCACGTTACGTCATGCCTACGTCACTGGACGTGGTGTATGTTGTTTCCTCCATCTTTATCCCGATTAGCGGATTATTAGGAACGTTTCACCTATTTTCATGGAACATCTCAATACGTTTACACATGTTTATAAATCTAACCTCAAACCATTCTCGCAGTGCCTTTTTCCAACAATAATAAATTGTAAATGTTGCAAACAAATTCCAACGGCTCCTGACCTGTTGATTTTTTAATTTTTACGTTGGTGAACAATTACGTACTTTTGGATCAAATCGGTCATGACTCATGAAAGAAAACACAAAAAATGTCAAAATTATAAATTTTTAGAAATATTGAAAATATAAATTAGCTATCATCCGTTGGGCACCAATTTACTGGTATACACACATTCAAAATTCTTGTGGACATTTTTCAGTTGCAATGCGCTTCAAGCTTATTCAAACACTAATCGGAATAGGGCAATTGGTAAACATAACCTCTAAATCAGTCCACCCGATACTATGTGATAATTTACCTCCTCTTCCAGCCCTTACGTCATTTATCAAGTTTCGGTAATCGTCCACTAATTGGTCGAATTGTTGTTCCTCCGCCATTTGTTCCTCGGCAAGTTATTCCGATCAAACCGATAGTCCCACCAGAAGATACCTCTGTCGGCTCTGTCATCCTACCTCCGCACCTCCTCCATGTGGATGATGAAGGATTACAATTAAGAAAACACAGAAAGCGAAGAAAGGGTCGAAAGTATATGATTGATTGTCCTGAATGTCATGAATTGCAACCACAGAAGAAAGGCTACCAACCCTGCCGAAAACCGAGAAGATGTCCACCTTATGATCCACCTTATGATGATCCGTGCGATCCATGGAAGGGCACTCGGCGTTCAACGAAACAACTTCGTGAACGAAAAGCTGCGCTCTTAGAACACCGGAAGAGCGCATGGAAAAGGGTGATGCGTAAAAAGAAGTGAACCAACACTATGGTACCAATAACCTTGGGCTATATTAATAATTATTAGTTTCTCTAAATGTCTAATTTCTGTCATTTTTTATATTACAGATACCGATTCCACGACGTTGACGGAATCCTCGATGTCAACTATTGACGACACTTTTACCAGCAGTGTCTCGACAATAATTGACATGTCAACTACTGGACAAATTGAGACGTCATTCGAGAATAATACTCGGGAATTCCAAGATAATCTGATAACGACAACTTCTGAAGTGTCTAGAACTACAACCTTAGCAATCGCCCAGGTCACTGATCATCCAATAATTTACACCGAGAAGTTAAGGACGTTGAAGCAATTAACAAGAAAATCTACAAAGTTCCGTAATCCATCAGTTCCAGAAACAACTTTGAGGACAATGCCAAATGAAATATCTAAGAACGATAGCGAGTATTCTGTTTTTAAGAAAACCAATAATGTGGGCGTCGTGACAAGCAAAAATGAAATGTTTACCAACGACGTGGCTACGGTGCAAAAGAGCATGTCCACAATGGGTTTATTGGGATCGATTTGTATTGGTATTGCGGTGACTGGATTTATTTTTGTCATTTTACGAAAGCGATGCGGAACTGATGAATGTTCCAGAATGCGCTTGAGACGTTCGCGTTCTGGCAATTCTGAGAGTGACGTACGCTTTCTGACAAGTGATGAAGTCTTGGACTTTTCATTGGCGTCATCTTATAATTAACTTGTAACAAATAATGTGAAAAAATAATCTTGGAGTACACGATGCATTAATTATTGGTGCCTCGTACGAAATAAATGAACAATTTTTAAATTGACACGTCATACAAGTTTGAAGTTAATAGGTACCTAAAATAATACAGAATGTTCGTTACGTCATGCCCACGGGTCACGTCACGGAGCTGATCAGCACAAAGATGGCTGTTATTCCTGTGGAAGTTTTGCATTTTGTGTTCTCGTTATTTTCTCAGTTATTCTGCGTTTTTGGTTTTTTTTCCGTATCATTTACGTTAGTCATGCTTTTGTTGCGGGACTTGACTAGCCTGACTCGATCCCTATAAAATTTGTGTGTAAAAATTCGTACCTACTCATGTCCTTTTCACATTGAGAGAGCGTGCTATATAAGGGGGCACTGTCATTGCGCTTTGACGACTACATAGACAATTAAATTGTCACTAGCATTGCTCTTTCACTGCATAGAAAATTAAATTGTCAATCAATATTACATTATCAACGAAATCTGTAAAATGTACACTACACAGTCTTGCATTCAAGGATGGTTCATAGTCAATTCGTTTTCTCGCTACAATCCATGCTCTTCTAAGGCTTTCATTTTTAGGAAAACTAAAATAAATTAGTAAAATTTGTAGGTTATACACAAGAGTCAAATAGAACAAGAAATTATAGATTGCCAATAAAATGATATTGCTGAATCTTTACAGTAACGATTGCTGCAATTAAACGCTGCACAAGATTTGACCATTATTAATATAAATTTGAAAAATGAAAAAAAAAGGAAGTGGAAACACGCACAATTACAAAACTGACAGATAAGACAGAACCTGAAACCGAAAGTGTTATGAAGTAGACCCCAGTCTTACCCCTCTCTTAATAAATGTCTAGGACGCAAATTCTTTCACTACTGTTCATCCAGTAGTTTTAATAGTATTAGATCTATGGATAACACTTGATGTGTTTTGAGGTGTATGTTTTTTCCGCCATCTTTGTACAGATCAGCTGTTCATTGGAAAGGTCAAATAAAGGTCAATCCTGTCACCTATTCACATGGAACATCTCAATTCAATTCTAATCTTTTTGCTTGGTGTTTTTTAAAGGTCGCATCCGTTCTTGAGTTTCCTTGCAATTCAAAATGAGCAAAGTCCAAAGGGATTTCACGATTTTGAGTTAAAGTGATTTAAAAATAATGCGTGCGTTGAATAAATAATACCAGTTTTATTATTATAATGTTATTCATGAAGGGAACGAAGAATAAGCACATGGTTTGCTTCATTCATTGATTGCGAACTTCACAAACGGAAACATCAAACGAAATTCAAGCAACCCCATTCAAACTTTCTCACAACGATGATAACTCGAAAACACAGCGAACAATTCCAGTGCGGGAAACTTTTAATAAATGTAAATCTATACTGTTTTACATTTTGCAATCAACGTGAAATCAACGATAACAAAAATGCCTTTCAGGATGAAGGGAATTGTTATTTATTCACAAAACGTAAAAAAAAACAACGCAATGCGTCCCAAAAGTTAAGTTTGTGCGTTGCCGTTATCAACATGCCTAAAAGTCCATATACGCTCTAGATTCGGAATAGACTTGTTTTCATTGATATTGGTATTTTTTTAGTTTTATAATTCGCGTATCCTTATTATAAATTTCCTCAGCAGTTATCGATTATCCAGAACCTTATTCCCTTCATCCATTACCATTTTCGACGCTGCGAACTGAACAGAAATGAATATTTACAATGGTTTCACTTGATTGCGAGTTTAAAATGCAAAACAGCCAATTTGCATTCATTAAAAGTTTCCCGCATCGCTCGCTCGGTGCTCAATATACATATACTCTCTCTCTCTCTCTCTCTCTCTCTCTCTCTCTCTCTGTAATGTTATAACACTGTGGTGGTTGGAGTCGTTGGAGATTATTGAAGCAGAGCAAGAACTTTTATAATGTTCACTTTTGTGGCCATCGCAATCAACGGACATACACAGAGTATTCCTGATGCTACATAGCGTACTAATCGATTCCGGGAGCGGGAGAGAATCGAGTTAAACCTTTTCGCTCTTAATTAACACCCTCCAAGACTCGCAATTCCAAGATTGTTCAAGGCTTACGGTTTAATGGATTGAATAACTATATTTTTGATTATTACTATTTTTTGAATTGCCACACTGTAAAAAAGTAAAATTACTTATTACCTATCCGGTTCGAAGGACCAATGTTTAATTGCGGGGGTTATTATTATAAAATACATGCAAAATCATAGTACCTACAGGAGAATCTGTAAATTTACATGTAGTAAGATTTACAGATATTAATAATTTACATAAAACCCATAATTTTCAGTTTTCATATGTAAAACTTTACATTTTGTTGTGTAAAATTACATTTCCAGTGTAATTTTGTTAAGAATTAGATATTTAATGTAATTTTTCATGTAATTTTAATTTACGGAAAAAACTAGGTAACTATTACGCAATTATTTCATGTAAATTTAAAGTTTTATTTTGAACAGTCTGCTTGAAATTCGTTAAGCCTCGAAAGAAGGGTGAAAATTTAGGGATTCTTTTACCACACTGTAAAAAAGTTCTATGTAAAATTACTTATTACCAGAGTGATATGATTCCTATAAGAACCTATCCGGTTCGAAGGACCAATATATAATTTCGTGGGTTATAATGATAAAGTACCTGCAAAATCATAGTACCTACAGGAGTATCTGAAAATTTGGATGTAGTGAGATTTACAGATATTAATAATTTACATAAAAACCCATAATTTTCAGTTCTCATATGTAATACTTTACATTTTGTTGTGTAAAAATACATTTCCAGTGTAATTTTGTTAAGAATTAGATAATTAATGTAATTCTTCATGTAATTTTAATTTACAGAAACAACTAGGTAACTATTACGCAATTATTTCATCTAATTTACAGTTTTTTTTGAACAGTCTGCGTGAATCGGTTAAGCCTCGATAAAAGGATGAAAATTTTGGGGATTCTTTTATAGTGATTGGTGTGATATCGATATGTAAATACTCTTTCCTTTCATAGGTTTATACCTATAATATTATATTATATATCCTATATAAGAACCTATCCGGTTCGAAGGACCAATGTATAATTTCGTGGGTTATAATGATAAAATACATGCAAAATCATAGTACCTACAGGAGTATCTGTAAATTTAGATGTAGTGAGATTTACAGATATTACTAAATTAACATAAAAACCCATAATTTTCAGTTCTCATATGTAAAACTTTACATTTTGTTGTGTAAAAATACATTTACAGTGTAATTTTGTTAAGAATTAGATATTTAATGTAATTCTTCCTGTAATGTTAATTTACAGAAACAACTAGGTAACTATTATTTCATTTAAATTTACAGTTTTTTTTTGAATAGTCTGCGTGAAATTCGTTAAGCCTCGAAAAAAGGGTGAAAATTTCGGGATTCTTTTATACTGATTGGTGTGATATCGATATGTAAATACTCTTTCCTTTCATAGGTTTATACTTCATAACCATTGGACTTGGACATATTGCGCGAGACGCAAGTTTAACGAAAGCAAAGCATTTTGTCAGCTCATTGCTCAGTCTTTCAGTTCACTCTTCGCTGCGTTGTTTCAGACAGAGTTCCAGTCGGAAGCGCGACGCGGACCAACACGGGGCAATTCAGTCATGGCTAAATTTCTAATAATTTAACAAACTAAACTTAAAAATAATTTCGAACTGCAAACTGTTCATTTGCGTGATGAAAACAAGAAAATTAAATTGTGGATAATTCATAGACATTAGAAAAGTTGATTAGTTGATTTTTGATTATAGAATTGTGAAAATAAATTTAAATGACTATTGAAATGTTCCTTGCGTACTTTATCTTTATTTCGTGTGTCTTCGGATTTCCTGAACAATCTCTAGGAATACTGAACACTGGTAAGATAATTAATTTGAGTTTTAACTAATTTTTTTAAGCTGGTTTGGTAAAACAAAAGTATTTGCAAAACAGCCAGTTTCAGCACTTGTTAATTAGGTAAACAGGACTTTTGTACCCTTGACCAGTTTATCGAAAGTTTCTACATTTAAATTGTTTCCTCCGTTTTCACTTTCCGCATCGGCATACCTATAATACCTAAATAAACGTAAAGTGTTCCAAGGACTCTTTGCCGCACTTTCCTTTTGTGTTGTCACTTTGATAAGACAAATTATATCGAAAATACGCTTTCTGCTCATTTCAATTACTTAAATCATAACATAACATCGTCACCTGTTTAATTGATTTTCAAAAAACAATCAAAACGGCATTTTTATTTGTACCTATACATATATAATAAAAGTAGCAGTTACAACAAAACAAAACAAAAGAAACGCGTGCATACCGGAACTTGTCTACACTTCACATTTATTCCTCGATCCTGGGTAGTGTACCCGTACTAGGTTACAGTTTACAACCAAACATCCAAAAGCAATTACGCTGTTTGCCAGTTTTGCCTTTTATTTCCGTTCTTCCGCTCTATATACTGCATATTTACCAATTTCACGTCTAGCGTCGTCTCAACGTCGATCCACTTCCCCTAAGCGCTGATTATTTAATCGGTTCAACCATTTGCACTTACGACGGCATGCACTGTTCTAGAATATTTCAATTCCTCGTATATTTCGTATATTTCGTGCTTTACTTCAATCCGCATATGCAAATGCAACAAAGAGTTTGTTAACGTTTGCGAATAGTTTAATTGCTGCTGGGTCTGTCGTTCTGTTTCGTACGTACGAAATACTCGCACTATTCTGATAAATTTTTATTAATAGCGAATTTCCTTTTTTCACCGATTAACCGAAAGGCGTCAGCTTTCTCAATCATAATTGTCATGCAATTGGAATTAACTATTAAAATCATAAATTGCGTTGTGCAATTTGTATGTTCTATTTTGTGAACTCATTTCTGAGTGTAATTTTCCAAAAGAGGCTTAACTTAATGAGTAATAGAGAATAGAGGGGTAGCAACTCCAGAAAAAGATGTTGAATGCAAATTAAGAGGTTACGACCGGTTTCGATCAACAAACATCATCATCAGGTGATGATCTTTGTTGATCGTAACCGGTCGTAGCCTCTCAATTGTTTAATGGTAATTGACAGGCTACGACCGGTTTCGATCAACAAAGATCATCTTTTACTGGCGTTTAATGGTAATTGAGAGGCAACTACCGGTTTCGATCAACAAAGATTATCTTTTACTGGTGTTTAATGGTAATTGAGAGGCAACGACCGGTCATCACCAGGTGATGATCTTATCTTTGTTGATCGAAACCGGTCGTAGCCCCTCAATTACGATCAAACATCTGTTATTGGCGTTGCAAGCATTAAATGGAGATACCTCTCTATTAGGAAATAGCTTTACTTACTTAATGTCATGGAATTGGGAAGTTTAAAATAGGACTTTCAGAATTCTGAAGCAGCAGTTGGTGAAATTGAAATAGGATAAGTGGATTATAATGAGCTAACTAAAACTGAAACGGAATTATGTGTTTCCGAATGTATTTGCAAGTTGCAAATTTGATTACAGTGAATTCAGTATTACCGAGTTACATCCGTGTGTGATTGTTAATTCGATTTAGATGATTTTGATCTGAATACTTCATTAGTTATCGATTTGTGCGGAACGGAACTGTCTACTAGTCTGCAATAATAGTGACTAGAGTTAACCAACGATTTTTTTGCCTAAATCACTCATTTCAAATACTAACGAGACTCGCTCATGTAAGTATAGCAGTGATTTTAGATTTTTGGTTTTTTCTATTAGTTTCAGAAATGATCAATTTCCCATTTAAAATCTTGGCTATATGTATAAAACTTTGAAAGCATAGTTCTTAAATTTAATTGTAATTGTGGCATTTGTACCAAACTACAAAGTTAGTATATAGAGAATCCTTCTCTGTATGTCTCTTCTAAGGCATGTATTCCGATGAATATTGTTCGCTATTGAAACAATTAAATTAAGTGTTTATTGTGAATTGTTGTTTGTGTTGAACACATTAACTAAGGAAAATGGAAGCAGGAAAATCTTGGAGGGAATATACCTTGCATGCTTTCCAAGATACAAAGTAGCATCAGGTTAGGTCAGGACTGTAACAAACTTTATACATAAAGAGAAATTAGAATTAGAGGAAGGTTTGCAATTTATGGGTAGGTACGAAGAATTCATATGTTGCGCGTTGTTTAATATGTGAAACTGCAGGTTGGAACATCGTTTGGTAGATAATCAAGTAACTTCATAAAACTTTCCTACCGCAGAGAGTTTAATAAACGTAGAGAGGCTGTGCGCATTCAAGGTTGGGCGCCAATTTTGAGAAGACCAAATAAGCGTGGGAAAGTTAGAAAGTAACCCAACCACCAACCACGGATTTCAGAATCAGTTTTTATCGGTTTTTGAAACATATTAGTTAATACCATTTTTTTTTTGGTCAAACGTCAATATATTATATTACAATTTTAGCAAGTTCTTTACCGCCAAAAATCGAACTTTGAGAACTTCTTGAGAAAACACCTGAATGACTTTTCCAGATTTTGAATGTATATTGGACCCTATCAGGCGATTATCCGCCGATTGGTTTCCACCCTGTATATATGCAAGAAATATGTTTGGGCTAGGGCTCTACATATAGGTTTATTAAACTTTCTGTTTCCAACTATTACGTGTATTGCACCAGTCGGCACGGCACGGTAATAAAATGGTATCAATTTAAAGTACAAGTACTTGCTGTCTGTTATTTTGTTTTGTTGATTTTTTTGTTATTTCCCCTCGAAACTCTAAAGTTCAACCGGCCGTGTCATGCGTCATTAGCTTCTTGATCGAGGCAGTTATAGGGAGTGCAACTTAGTAACAGTTACTAAAACTATTACAAATACATAAGTATACAAAATAAAAACAACTATAATGTCTCCTACTCATGTCATCAATTAACATCACGGACTTGTCGACAATGTAATACCTATGTAGATAGATAAACATAAATGACTTGATATTATATCGATACAGATACTGGTATCATTACGCGATTACACCAGATGGTAATATATTTACTTTTTTTTAGTGTTTTTCAGACATGTGTCTAATTTTAACCGATTAACGATTGTACCTAATAATTCACTAAAAACTAGGCGTGCCTTTAATTGTTACATTTATACTTTAATTTACAGCTATATTTAAAAAAATTTGAAACGTTCGACTACTGTAGAGGTTCGACTAGTACAGGGGTCGGCAGACTTTCGAGTGAGAAGAGCCAAATTGTGAAAGCAACTTGATAACGAAGGTATCTGAGAGCAAATAAGTGAATAAACGCGACTCTTTGCTTGTTTCGATATCTCCTCCGTAGCTTAATGGTTTAGAGCAAGGCCCGTGTATAGTTTATTCAGTTATTCGCTTCACATACAAATATAAAAATAATAATTGTCACAATGCCAAGCCAATGGTTTATTTGTCTTCCTCCAAGTGATTGCTAAGAATAATACGGTTTCTTATGTCGATATTTCTTTAATTTTAATTTTACTTTTTCTCCGCACATTCTTTGCTCTTGATCCAATGGCAATTCTTTAACTTCAGCTCTACAGCAATAGAACATTTATAGTAATTTTCTTTTATATACGAGAAATGTTGATGCGGGGATTCATAGCGTAATTCAAATCTGAATTTAGTATGTTTGCTTTATTCGTTCGCCCTCGAAATTTGCATATGAATCGGAGGATTGCTCCAACGCCGGCTTTTCGACCCTTTCGACGCCTCGTCGGTATAATAAAATGCCACGGCTATAATAAAAGGGCGTGAATGCGATTCGGATGTGCACCAACGCACACTATGCTTTCAATGTGCATATTGGCAGTAACATTGATCGCCGTTCTTAATCCAAATAACAAAAAAAAGAAAAGAAGGAAAACTCTATGCGGTTAAGTCCGTAATCTAAATCTATAGAATCCGGTATACGAGTGGAGTGGATAGTGGAAAAGTTCTATTTGCATTTGTTTACTTTCAAGTTTAGTTATTCTCTTGCCTCCGGCCTCCCATCACCCAAATGGATTAGGTGAAGGGTTGAGGCCTTATATCGATACCACTTTTGTAATAATTTCGATGACAGAGTTTCAATCCTTACCGCACATAATAATTTATTATCCAACAGTTTACGCATTTTTTTTTGTTCCAGGCAATATCATAGATGAAAATAGTGGTGGACCTACACCACGCATCTTATCCAGAGGCAACACGTTTCGAACTGTAGCAGGAAATATTGTGGTTTTACCCTGTGAAGTTCAAAATCTCGGTAAAAACTAAAAACTCTTTAATTTCAAACTTTGCATAAAGCTTTGTCCTTTGTTATTGTTTCAGGTACTTTTATAACTGTATGGCGTAAAGGTACATCCCTGCTCAGTGCAGGGCAACACATGATATCACGAGATGCACGTCTTTCCTTATCGGGCTATAACTTGCAGATAAAGGATGTCCACCATTCTGATCAAGGGGAATACACATGTCAGATCGGTGATGGAAGTGCTGGTGATTTGATACATACAATTGAAATATTAAGTAAGTTTCCAGAATTTGTGGATCTACAAAATTTTCCAATATATAGGCACGCAGTTTATTTACTGATGTCAGAATAAAGTTACGCCTTTTTCAAGTTTTCTAACCAAAACAACGGTTCTCACACTCACACGAACGTATCAGAAGTAATTTAATTAAAATTGTTCCAAAAGCGGGTTGGTGTTGCTAGCTGGCTGCAGCACTGTTTGATGCTGATTAAACTAGAATGGCATGCTGCTGCCGACGTTTCCAACTTAAGCATCTGAATTTAACTATTATAACTATTCCATGAATACATATATATATGTATATAACATGCAAAATTGCCAAACTATTTGACTTTGTATAAGAAAATCTAATATTAGGTTGATTTTCATAGTCACGGATCGCGGCGCATTGCAGAAATATTTTTTATAATTCACATTTGCTCGCAGATTTATGCATACATCAAACGGAAATAATTTCAAAGTTTAATTCACTTTCTGATTTTGATCATGACATATTTGTTTTCAGCCACGAGACGTTCGGCGAACTCATTCAGTAAGTGCTCCTCCCACAAATGCGCGCCAACTTTGAATTGATTGTTGCTATTGGCAGATAAGCCTGTTGCACGCATTTGTCAAACAGGTCAAGTTTGAAGTTCATGCTCGACATCGTTTAATCGTTTTGAATTCTCGTGTGTATTTTTAATGTACAACGTGCGAAACTGGTTGATGCAGTGCTCCTCCCACAAATGCGCGCCAACTTTGAATTGATTGTTGCTATTGGTAGATAAACCTGTTGCACGCATTTGTCAAACAGGTCAAGTTTGAAGTTCATGCTTGACATCGTTTAATCGTTTTGAATTCTCGTGCGTATTTTTAATGTACAACGTGCGAAACTGGTTGATGCAGTGCTCCTCCCACAAATGCGCGCCAACTTTGAATTGATTGTTGCTATTGGTAGATAAACCTGTTGCACGCATTTGACAAACAGGTCAAGTTTGAAGTTCATGCTTCACATCGTTTAATCGTTTTGATTTCTCAAATGTTCTTAAAGTCTAACTTGCGAAACTGGTTGATGCGCACAATGTACTACGCCTACAAGCAATGAACTTACTTTATGTGTTCGGCGAACACAGTATAGCATTTATCAAATCACTTGTTAAAGTCTGCGATGTTCGCTTGTAATTTTTGATATGGAAATTTACATTTTGGATTGGTACTCTTGTTTCAGCACCTCCTAATATACAGATGGTGCCTCCCAATGGACAAGCGACCACCAGGAAGGGCAGCCCGATTTCATTCGAATGCAGGACTACGGGGAATCCTCAACCAGGTGTCATTTGGTCCAAAAAAGTATACATTTTATCGATTTTCATTATTCTGATATAAAAATTCGAAATGAATTTTTACCTTGTTGTAGGTACATTAAAAATGCTCTTTTTCATTTTCAGGATGGTTTATGGCCGACTGGGATGCAAGTAGAAAACGATTACATCTTGTCCTTATCCGAAGTCGACCGGCAACACGCTGGAGTTTATCAATGCAGAGCTTCGAATGGAATTGGCCAGCCAGTCACGGCAGACATAGAACTTCATGTTCTCTGTAATTCTTACAATTCTTATTACTTTTTCAATTTTATGGCTTCATGCATTTTCAGATCCACCAGAAGTCAATGTAGCACGATCGTGGGTAAACACCGGTGAAGGTTTGGAAGCACGTTTGGACTGCATTGTCCATGCAGACCCACCAGCTGAAGTCAGTTGGTATCAGAACTCCTTCTTGCTGCAGCCGACTAATCGTCGTATTATGACCCATCATGATATAATCCATTCGTTGACGATACGCAACATTCAGTTGTCTGATTTTGGCAATTATAGTTGCTCGGTTGTTAATAGTATTGGGCGAGAGAAGAAATTTATCGAATTATCTGGCAAACCAGGACCGCCAAAAGTTACAAGCCCTCAATATTCGAATCCGCATGAATATAATTTAACTTGGAACGTACAGAGTGTGTTTCCCATACTTGAAGTGCGAATATTATATCGAATGATACAGGTGAGTTTTAAGGTTAGGAATTTTACTATATACTTAGATTGATTGAATTTTAGGTTAATTCCACATATCACCAACCTGGTCAATGGCATGATCTGCTGGTGCGTCCTCAGCAATTCTTTAATTCGTCAACGAGTGAACGCAGCCAGAGTTATCGGTTAATGACTCTAAAAGCAGATTCGGTCTACGAATGCTTGGTGCAGACGAAGAACCAACATGGTTTCGGAGAACTCTCTGATCTGCATCAGTGGTTCACGTCGCTGAAGGGAGGAACCTTTCTTTCGGCAAATCGTGCCTCAAAGGCAATATTAAAGCTAACAATAAGACTTAATACTATCACATCATGTTTATTCATTTTATGTTTTCACTTTATGAGCATATAATCTTAATAAATGATATTGATATCAGACTAGTTGTTTAATTAATATTATAAATTAATAATAGATAATAAATTTTATACTTGGTGAAAACAAACCCGCGTTTATTTTTCTGTACTCGTTATAATGCTTTGATAGCAAAATTTGCAAAAAATTAGTACAGAAATAGTTTTTGACATGAACATATTTTCTGTTCTTCTGTCCTTTACTGTAATTTTTTTCCCTGACTTTGGAGGTTATTTAGTTTAGCTAGGGCTAAAATAATTTTGAACAGGGTTTGGAACCGAAACCAATATCGACTCCGGTACTAACGAAATAATAAACGAAAAAATAATAACATTTCCGTTACAAATAATGGTATTGTTTAATTAATACCTACCGGTAATTATTCTCTTTTACCGGTAAAACTTTACCGGTAAAATGCCATGCGCGTATTGATGCAATTAAAATACCGGTAAACAGAAGAGGTCACCGGTAAATGAAATAAAATATTTAAAGGTTCACATATCGGTAAAAAATAATGAACATTCAAAAATTTACTGGTATTTACAGGATCCAAGCCCTGATTTTGAATGAAACGAAAAACAAATATAACCTTTTTCAAAAAGGTAAAACACCTGATCCTAATTAATGATTACATTAAGCCATGAAACAGAAATGTAAATATTGCAGGTTGCCTGATTCTAAATACTCTACCACATAAATTATTCAAATCCTAATCTCGAAGAGCAATTTGCTGAACCTGAAGAACATGAGAATTATAAGCCGGCTACTTATCTTCTCTCTGTAGTTTAGTCGAAATAATAAAGAAGACTGTTAAAAACTTGCTACAGCGGAACTGGAGGATTTGCATAAATATTTGTGGGGTGAGAATACTGACATTATTTTTACTTATTTCCGACCAATATATATGTTACTATAAAAGTGTAAAAGTCTGAAATTGGTAAATTCTGTTTTTTCCGGTAAAACCTAGATTTTAAGCCAGGTAATTGGTTACCACTTACAAGCCGTAGTGTTATCGGTGAGGGTTATTTTATATTTGCGGCAGTCACAAAGCAGTCACTCAATTTTACTGATAAGGTAGGTTATGGTCAAACTAAAGTAGGACTAACCGGTAAATGCTAGGATTTACCAATATTCGGGTTTTTACAGTAACCAAATTCGCTAGGCTGAGTCCAAAAAATACTTTTTGTAGTGATGTCCTTCAGTCCTTGTATGTACCTATGTAGCTGGGTGTATTAGTGAACAAAATTCCGGTCAAACTCTACTTTCCGACCAAATAAGGTAGTGAGAACACGTACCGATTTTTTATATGTATATACTTACAATTAAAACATTATTTTTGTAACATGCGGTACTTGGAATCTTTTATGCAGATTCCATTATTTATGTATTGATTTTCCAGCAGTCGAGTCGCTGATAAATAACCTTTGTTTTTTTTTTAATTAAAAAAACAAAATGGAAAAGCCTTCGTAAAACGCGGTATAACGCAACCGACAATTTTTATTGAACAATTAAATGCCGGAACACCAGATGGTAAAAACGACAGCAAGTTTTCAATAATGACGAAATGATACAGTGACTTTTAAAATTTCCATTTCTTGAACAATGATTTTATTTTTTTAGTAAGCAAACGAAAATATGCATGATTCGTCGCTTTGTGTACATTTTCTTTTAAGTATATTTTTTCTAGTTGAGCTCATTCTTGAAATGTTCACATTGCAGGTGTTTCACTGTTTTCAGATACTTTTAAGTGCTGTTTTTGTGGTTGATTTGAATGAACGTTGAATTTGATTGCTAGCAGGGCAAAACTAACGGAACGTAAAAAATTGTTTTCTAGTTGAGCTCATTCCTGAAATGTTCACATTGCAGGTGTTTCACTGATTTCAGATACTTTTAAGTGCTGTTTTTGTGGTTGATTTGAATGAACGTTGAATTTGATTGCTAGCAGGGCAAAACTAACGGAACGTAAAAAATTGTAAAGAGTAGAGTTTTTAATTAAAATCACGGCAACTGGAAATGTCGTTTTATTTTCATTCAAATTACGAGGGATGCAGCTGCAGGAAAACAGGAGACAATTCATTGATGACCTTGTCACAAAAATTAGTATTTTCGAACTTTCTTATGAAAATATCGTACATTTTGTATTTGGCATATAGGTAAGGATACCGAAAGCAATTAATTTGTAAATTTGTTTTTACTGTAAGCTAAAATGGAATGGGCGTTAAAGGCTAAGCAAGAGAATTACAACGAACCATCAATCAACAAGAGCTTTATGTGCTACGGCGGAACCATGCGGCGCTTCGATGCAATTTGTTTCCCCAAGCGAAGATTTTTTTGGCAGCGTCATCGTTTGTTACGCGGAAGCTGATTTAATCATTCCTCATCAAACTATTCCTACTCACTACATACAAAAAAATAAAAAGATTTTTTTACAGTCCAGATTTACCAGAGGTAAAAGAAAAAGAGGGAAGGAAAGTTTTGTCATGATGTAATAATTTCTGGCGGATGGAAGTTTGATTCGTAGAATTACATTAAACTTCAGTTGCCAACTTCTCGTTTATTATAAATCTTTGATTCTTATTGCAGACTCATAAAATAGTTTAGGAATTTTTTTACTTTCCCGTTTCACAGAGGTAAAACAGGGAAGGAGAGTTTTGTAATGATGTAATAATTTCTGGCGGATGGAAGTTTGATTCATAGAATTACATTAAGGCTCGGTTGCTAACTCATTGTTTATTATAAATGTTTGGTTCTTATTGCAGATTTACAAAATAGTTTAGGAATTTTTGTACTGTCCGGATTTACCAGAGGTAAAACAGGGAAGGAAAGTTTTGTAATGATGTAATATTTTCTGGCGGATGAGAGTTTGATTAGTAAAATTACATTAAACCTCAGTTGCCAACTTCTCGTTTATTATACATGTTTGGTTCTTATTGCAGATTTACAAAATAGTTTAGGAATTTTTGTACTGTCCGGATTTACCAGAGGTAAAAGAGGGAAGGAAAGTTTTGTCATGATGTAATAATTTCTGGCGGATGGAAGTTTGATTTGTAGAATTACATTAAACCTCAGTTGCTAACTCCTTGTTTATTATAAATGTTTGGTTCTTATGGCAGACTTACAAAATAGTTCATCTAAAGCTTGTTGAATTCAGAATTTGACGATTGTCAAAGCAGCCTACAAACTCGAATATAAGTACATTGGAAGAAAATAGATCCTTTTTGGAGGCTTTGAAGCTGTCGACTTTTGTAAGTTAACAACTTACTACTCTAGGCACTGCCTTAGAAGGGATTAAACCTCTCTATCTATATCATGTCATCCTCTTTAATACGTCTTTACTCCTTTCTATCTTTCTGATAAACCTCAAATGCTAATGCTTTGTCTATGTAGCCTCAGCCTTCTCATCTTTCGCACTAAAGCATACAATCCTTTGAAACCATCGTAATCCTATACTTCAAAATGTAATTCAAGTTGAAACCATCACTAACCAGTATTTCTTAACAACTCAATATACAAAGTATTTCAGAACGTCTCGAAAACGATTGTCTTTGCGTTTGATTTATTGATGTTCATTTTTTGTGACTCAAATTCTTTCCTCGATATTTTCTAATCAGCAAACCTGATCTTGATTTCACTCTGTAGGACAGCTGTAGGTACACTTTTTGTACTTTCTGAGAGCAAAAATTGGTAGCACTTTTTCAAATAAGAAACTGAATCTACGGGTTGGAAACTTTTGTGGTGAGCACATCAGTTTATTAAATTAAATTCCTATTGAGAATTGTGAATTGTGCGGTGAAGTAAACAACGCGATCATCGAACAAAATGCTCCACAGGAGGACCCTGGATAATTACTCAGACTGAAGAATAATCAATTAACCGCTCTCTGATGATATTATTTATTTTCCATTGTTGAGATTTTGCTTCTAAAATATATCGCTCATTACGAAGGATTCCAAAGATGAAAATCGTTAGGAAAAATATCAAGAATTATAAAAACTCCTGACTTCTGCATAAAATAATATGTCAAAAGAGACTTTATGGTAAAACATTTGAAGCAACAAAAAACGAAGATGTAATCTTGTAAACGTAAAGCAAAAAGGTTTTGTGTGATATAGTGTTCAAGGGTAATCACACTTTATTGTGAGTGAAGTGAAGAGTAGCGAAAATTCACGAACGCAATCGTGTGTGATAAGTAATCGAATGGACCTAAAGCACCTGTAATAGGCGCGACATATTCGTCCACCACAAAAGGGTTACTGAGGCGTACCATCAATTTTCGGATTTCCTTTTTTGTCAAAGACCACTCTTCAGACTATTTGCTTCTTTAACACACAAAAACGAGTCTCATATACACGGTACACATTAAAAAAAGTAAATTTAAAAAATACCATTTATAATTCTAAATAAATTCATTTGTATGATTCTCTTGGGAGAACTTTGTAAGAAACTTTGTAGCAAAATTTCGATTGTCAAGTTTCGTCAACAACATGCAGTATTTGACGAAAATCGCAAAAAGAAGAAGACGGAAGAGAATGCCGATTAACTATTCGAAGACCCCAACCCTGCGCGTTGTTTTAACATGTTTCCTCAACATGCCAGTTATGGTTTTAATTAAAATCAAAATTATGGTGGAGGTGCCGGTTAGGCTAGTGATGGCTGTGGCTTCGTGTAATACTGAATTGAACGTCAGTGGTTAGGCTACTTTCCGGATAAAATGTATAAAGAATTTCACTTGTTAACACAGATATTAAAAATTGCTTGGAAAATTTTAATATTCTGACTCGAATATATTGAAATTTCTCTTTGAAAAATTTCTGTTGAGCAATATGGTACTGATACATGCAGCTTACCTCCAGCAGGTTGCTTGTAAAACACTTTTTGCTCAAACAAACTAAAATTCGAATGGAACAAAAAGTTTTAATCCGTCAGGCAACGAAAAGGCAACCCATGTTCATGTCAGTTGACTTGGAGAGAATTGTACACCTTGGGGAGCGTGAATGAACCTCAAAACATCAAGCACAGCAAAAATAAAGCAAAACAAGAACAGGAAATTGATGCCGGATTGTAAAATACGAAATAAACTGAATATTTGTTGGAGAATCCTGTGATCATCCGAATTTTTTTTATACCAATTTGGATGAGATTCCGTTGCCCTAGTTAAGCATTGAGATGAACTTGAACGAGAATATTCTTCGCACTTATCTCATCAACCATTTGAACAAACCTATTAGGCAACATTTCTGGTTTGCGTATCATTTTCGTATTCGGTTTGCAGGAGCAGGAGTTAGCCTTGGGCTCGATACGCTCCAATAACGAAGCCTCGATACGGATTCGGAATCCGATACGAATTTGCGCGTACAAATTGTCCAAAGCAAAGCGATGTGTGCACGTTTGTTCGATTTAGCGGCGCCGGCGGCAAAAGCGATAAAATGGATGTTAGCGAATCTACAAAAGTAGCTGCTTGTACAAAACACTCAGATACAGCAATATTTGATGAGCATAACAAAAATCATCAAACCTAGACATAATCTAGGTATTAAATTAATCTAATCCAACACATTGTATGAACAGATATATCCGACTGGGGCAACAATTTCGTCGTTTGAATCGCGGTGCCGCTATCGAGTCGCAATAGTCAGCTAAGAGTGCGTTCCACTTAGGACCGCGGCACCCTCGACAGCGAACACACAAGTTTCCCGATTCACTGACTTGTAGGACCCATGTGAGTAAGCTATCAGTGGAACGGCTCTAACCGAAGTGGTCGCTAATGATGACGTCATCTATGACGTTTTCGACATGACCATAAAGGTAAACACCGCGGTCGTTAAGTGGAACGCTCTCTAAGCCGCCTCTAGCAGGAGTATTCGCAGGATAGCAATAAACTTGAACATAATCGGCAATTCCGAATATATGTGCCAGTTTACTGCCTGCGGACTACCGCCAAATTATTATAACGATACGGATCGAATCTGAATAATCAGAAAATTTTATTTTATTGTATGTAAATGTCAAGTAGTTCAAAGCGCCAGATTCAAAAATTAAATCAAAAAATGAGAGGGAACCATGCCCAATAATGCTTACTAATGGCGGTAATAGTTAGTTAATGAAATTGTTTGAACAATATCGCTAAGAGTTTATGTAACCAACA
>JARJEB010001211.1:0-11793 GCA_030264535.1 Liometoxenus newtonarum
AAATATTTGATGGATAAGATATAAATTCTGAATGTTATTACGTATAAATACCTGTCAATTGATGGATCCATATAATTTTATTTATCAATATATGGTGAGACAGAGCTGACTGCGCAGCATAGGCAAAGAAGGGAACGCCCGCCTGGTTGCCTATGGTGCCCAACCAGCTTTGTTTGAACGGAGTATATTAAAAATATACAAATCTTTTTCAGAAAAAACTACAAACATTGTTAAACTTGTACTTATTTTATACATTGTTGGAAAATGCAGCTTCAACGTTTCCATATTTTTCTTTTACTTTTAGTGCTTGTTATGCATTTTTCTTTTCTTCTTTTATACTTCTGTGGGTAACAACACTGTACGTGTACTGTACACGTTTGTAAGTTCCAGACTTGATGTTGCTCAATCCGCTCAGATATACAGATTTCCTTTTGGATTTCTAGGACTTGCGAGAAGATTGTGCGCCAAGGCGTGTGCACAATATTGGATCATATTTTCATATTTGATATCGATATTTTCCCGAACTTGCATCATGCGGGTTCAGCGGAAGGTATTGAACCTTTTACTGTCGAAAATAGTCTTATGCTATTTATATTCTTGTACTACCACTTGTATGTACGTATATCCAATAGTAACCACTTGGATTACTTCTTATACTCAACAGCCTTTGACGATAATAAAATATACTACAACAAAGCTTAGAGCGAAAAATATATAAAAAGGACTTTAAGTCGTTTCTGCCTTAATAATTCTGAAGAATTTTTTTTATTCGGGCAAAATTTTTAAATTGGGTTTTCGATGGATATAAGCGAATCTCTGGCTTCCCTGAGACCGAAAAAGTTGTTTTTGGTGCGAATTTATTACAAATATGCAACTAACAATTGAGCGAAAGGAAGAATTTCAATCTAATTATTTTTAAGACGCAGTACCGAATTTAAAAATAATTATAATTAAAATTATTGAATTCAAATTCTACCTATTGTTAAATTCTTAGTCACACATTTCGGAAATTTTTCCTATGCTGCACTATAGTTCAAGATACTCGGTAGCTCAGTGGCAAAGAGCAAGGACCGGAATGCCGAGGACCGATTCCAGCCGTAGGTCAACATCACCCGTTAAATTGTAGAGAGTTTAAGTATAAAAATTCTGTAAGTAATCCATAAAAAAATTAACATCCTTATTTATTTTCAGTATAAGATTAACCAAATTAGCAAATTCTTTATGTTGGGTACAAAAACAGAAAAACATATCAAACGAGTAATGGAATATTCTAAACGCGACTTCGTTGCTAGTTATTCTCTTCGATTTCGAAAACGTAGAGACATTAAATCGATTTGCTTCGTTAGGACGATTTCTTTGGTCGTTATCCTTTACATTGGTTATATACACGGATAGTCCAGCAGGTGCACCGGCGTTTATTGTAAAATTCAATGAAGCAATGAACCAACAACCAAATTCAACTAGGAATGAATCTCTCGGAGCCATACAACATAAAAGCCAGAATGAGCCAGGAAATATTTTTCTAGAGCACAGAGCGGCCGCTCGTTTCTCCCTTCTTCATTCTTCATTGTTTTTTCTACTTCCCCACGGATAATTTGTCTTTATTTACACAAACAAAAACCCCGTAATGGATTTTATTGGCCAGGGCGCATAAGTTTCGCAAGTTTGTTTACGACCAAAATATGTACAACAATGAAAAAGCATTTCGTAGTTAACTAATTATCAAAATCCAGTTTATATGAAGATAAAACAGTTCAAGAAGGTGTAAACAAAGCAAAGAGGGAAAGAGAAGAGAAGACTTTTCATAAACGGAATTGTCCATTATCCATAATCGTAAAAACGTAATAAATAAGTGCGTTATGAGTTTACTTACGCATTATCAAAGTCATTATCAAGTCGTTGATGTCTATATATCGTTTAAACTACCGAAAACTCTCCTAGATACGCTAAACTTTTAGGAAACTTTATAATTTGCACCGGGAACGCCCGGAAATATCGCTTTTGGTAAAAAGTTTTATTATACTAATTCAAACACATGTAAGTATACAAAGTGCCTTAAGAACTCTTAATTTCTAAACTAAATTCACGAATCAAAGATTCTGTAACACACAGTATTATTCTTTAGTAAGAGCACATGATCGGAGAAAAATAAAATAATTAACCCAGTTATAAAATGAACTTTAAGGTGTATACTTCTAGTTGATTTTCATGTTCAGTCGTTGAGATGGCGTTGCTTTGCGCTCACACCCGTTTCAGCCCTAATACAAAATTCAATTTACTCTTTCGAAGACTACGAGCCTAAAGGGACCAGAGAATATGAACAATGTCTCTGAACAGGAGTAATGCGATAAACCAAATAGTTTCATTTGTCATTGCTTCGTCGTCTGGTTACCGTAAACGAAGCATATCTCGTACAATACTATATGGACTTGGAGTGAGGCAAAGGACTATTGAAGTAATGACACTAATTAAAGGATAATACATACTTATATTAGGATAGGTGATATATACCTTTAAAAAAATACGTTTTTATAAAATACGTGTCCATAAAATCAGAAAACTGGCTACCAATTTCTTTAAACTATTTGACAAATTGAAAAACTTGGATAGTAATAGAAATTTTCAAAATATGCTTGTCTATCATGATCATGCTGCATTGATAAAAGTAGTAAAGAATAGCCGGTTCTTCTCCAGCTGAGGAGGAGGAGCTAGGAATTATTTTGCCGCCTTGTGGCGCTAGTTGTAGGCTTACATAATTACATGAGCTGTAACCCAAGGTACATCAAATAAACATGCAATGTTTATTTGATGTTCCTAACAGTATTGTTCTTAACACACAATGTTTATTTGATGTTCCTAACAGTATTGTTTTTAACACACAATGTTTATTTGATGTTCCCAACAGTATTGTTCTTAACTCGGATAGTACTTTGGTTTACAGCGCATGTAATTATGTAAACCTACAGCTGGCGCCACCTGGAGGACAAAATAATTCCTATCTCCTCCTCCTCCGCTGGAACCGACTATTCTTTACTACTGATAAACAATGCTGTTAAGAACATTGATTGTTAAAAACAATGCAGTTAAGAACATTGACTGTTAATTTACTGTTAAAAACAGTGTTGTTAAGAACATCATATGTTAAAAACAATGCTGTTAAGAAATAGAAAAACTTGCATAGTAATATATAATTTCAAAAATATGCTTGCCCATCATGCTGCATTGATAAAAATAACAAAGAAAACGTTCAGGACATCATCATCTTCATAATAATCCTCCAATATAGTATTCTATCCGGTCCTTTCTGCATCTGACTAGCCTCGTTCGTCCGATAGAAAATTTATATTTTATGCGAGTCGACGAACCGGTCGAGCACGAATTGATGCGAAGTTGCGAAGCACAAAGCTAACGAGTCAGCACAACGTTTCCAAGTTCCAAGCCCATTCTGCAGTCAACTTCAATTCGTATCCTAACCAAAGAGGCGCCGTCGTCGTAATACCGAATCGACGGAAGTAAGAAGAAGTGAGTCGACCACATTTTCTTGTCCCCAAATCCAGAAGCTTTCAATGCCTTTCGTTGCCACCTCCACTTCTCTCGTTGAAAGATTCAACGAAGAAGCTGTATGCTTGTTTATTAGAGACGAAGCAACTAAAAGACACTCGGGTATATTCCATAATCCCAAGCCGTCTCACTGTCTTTGCTATCAACACAAAACCACCAGAACTGACTAACATATTTCACTTCATTTATGTCACGACATCTCCAGCATTTCGAAATAATAATAACGAAGGAGATGAGACTGAGAACGAAGACTGTTCATAGGGATGAAAGATGAAGGATATTTTGGTGGTTAACATTTCTATAATATATTTTGTGAAATATCGTGCCGCAATCATCATGACGACGTGCTTAAGTGCACTTTCTAAGGCAGAAAAAGATTGAATTGCCCGGATTTACCCTAATCATCACCGAAAGTAGTTCTTTAAGAGAATGCATTCCTTGTTTTGCAGTATTTCATTTGATTAAAAATATGTGTTAATTTCACGTTGGTATTTACGAGAAAGGCGAATAAAAAATTACAGAAACCTATACATATTTCCAGCGCCATCTTATCGTATTAGTGCGTACGTACGTAACTCGGCCGTTATTCCAACTTTTCCATTTCTACACGTATTTTCTTAAAGGAACAATTTGTGTTGTGTTCGAATTTGTGGTCATCCAAGTTGATGGCGCAATCTGTGTCTCGTCTTAACGTAAACTCTCACGAATCGAGCAGTCCTCCACGTTTTCACTATACATACAGACATACCATACAATGTAGGAATATAGAAAACCGAATGAGGTTGGAACGGCAATACCGGGGGCTTCCAATGTCTAATGGACGAAATTACCCGGCGAACGTGATTTCGAACACTAATAGAAGGCTTAGTGGGACCGCATGTTTTCTTTATGAGGCACGTAGGACTCTCTTGGACTACTCTCGAAAAACGTACCACAGCACCCAAGCTTGGTCGACTTGTTGTCCTATTTATATTGCAAAAATACACAAAAGGACAAGCCAATATTATAAGTAACAAGCAAATTCCCCAAATATTTTTATTGGAAATTGGATAAGGTTTACGTATACCTCGACAGATTCGCTTTTATAAGTTTGTCCTAAAGGACTATGTAACTGATTAAATTATTGCAAATTGAAACAAACAATGTGAGAATGAAAGGACGCACGTACGTTTTAGATTTTTAACATTTTCTTCACCGCAACATTATGCTGCTTACACGTGACTGACTGAAATTACTTTCACATGTTTCCTTTTCATTTTATTCGTATTTTCATGTCTGCACTTTAAGATTCAATAAACATTATTAAAGGTTCCGCCCTCCTCTTCCCGCCGCCACGCCGACCACGCGTTAGCGGCAAAAATCAAACTCAGTAACATCAAATATACATTGTATGTTTAATGCAATGCTGCTAAGAACATTGACTGTTAAAAACAGTGTCGTTAAGAACAAGCGGTGTGGCGGCGGCAAGAGGGGAGGGCGGTGGTCCCAGAACCCGCGAATATTATCTACTTATTTTATTTCTTTTTGCTTAGAACGGAGTACAGAGGTTGAGCGATTAAAATGTATCTCAAGTTTCGGATGATAAAATCCCAAGGCGTTAAGACTTTCATCACAAAAAATGAACCACCGTAGAAAGGAATGGAGAAAAAGTTTGCCGCCCGTCGTTTGGACCATCGTTTACAGAATGTTACAAAAATTAGTTGCTGAATAACCAGAAATATGTTGGTATATTCTCATTGGTGCATTTGTTTTAAACGCTCAGTATTTTTACTTTTTCTTACCAAACCAAAGTTTTCGTCCTTTTAAATCTTTATTGCGCTGATGGGTACCGGCACACTTGTTAATGTAAATTAATCACTCGCGCCCAGCACTTTCTTTTGTGTTACTTACCGAATAACTCGAGATCCTGCCGACAACCAACGAAGAGAAATGCTCGTTGTCAAGATTGTTACTATGCGGCACTATCTTGGGGAGCCGCTAATGCTGCTTTCCTTGGTCTTTTAGAAGGCAAGGCCGAAAACGTCGGCGATGTCTATACTTTCAAGGACTATTGCAAGCCATTTACATATTGTTTTAAGCCGTTTCGCAAAGTCTACGAGGCGCGACGGGACGCAAATCCTTGCAAATCTACTACCGGCTGGAAAAGCACTGCAAACACTTGTACTTTAATTCCGCCACATTTTTCCTTTGACGAGGTTTGCTCGTTTCTTTTCTTCAGAGCTCAGAGTGATGGTTAAAAACATGCAGCTTAAATTTTATTTGGTTGTTTTTCAGGTGCTCGTGATTATATAAAATGGTAAACAAAGTCGGGTTATTTTAAGACTTTAGAGCTGAATTTAAAACATTTCGACTTCTTTTTGTTTGTAAATGAATTTTATATTTTTCCAGGAACCTTCTAATAGACTTAAAATAGCATAAAAATAAATTTGCATTTTGGAGTTTTAGATTCGTTCAAACATTTGAACACGTTTTTCTTCGATGTAAATCGGCTTATGCACTGAGAAACAAAATATAAGAGACATTTATGCATTATTTCTTGGAAAAAGTGGAAGAGAGAACTATCGTTTGACATTTCTTCTAAAATAAAGACATTGTACTAAAAAGACAAAACTATACTAGAAGAAAAGGAATTTTCAAGATATTCCTCAAATTGAATTCAATTCCATGCCTTCAAATATGTAACAATGTGCATTATTTCCCTTTCTTGATAAAAAATAATAAAGATACTTTCAAATACCTTCTTATTTAGACCGCATTGATATTTTTGTTTTTGGGTTTTGTGTGCTTTTGGTAAATATTGAAAGATCAAGTTTGTCTGTGTTTCAATTTTAGTTGAAATGTTAGAAAATCCACTTATAGATAGTAAATCCAGAAAGATACAAAACTTTACCTAGACTCCATAGCAATAAGCACAGTTCAAGTGAAGGCAAAATATAAAAAAGTCCAGCAACGTATAGTCCAAGTCCACGAAAAGGGAAATCCATCAGTATAAGATTAAAGCTGGGAAAAGACGTGTCCTTCGTCCAAACCAAACAGCGCCAGCTCTATTTCAACTCCTGTTCGCTTCCACCTTCACAGATAGATTTATAGTCGGCGGTCCCGCATCCCTAGCCGCTCATTATTTTAAGAACAAATAAAATAGTATTTTTCCCTCGACTGGCCAGAACCTTCTCTTCACACAAGCTCCATCAATTTAAGGAAATTGTTCGCCTTCACTGCACGATTACAACGTATATACCTAACACATGTTGCAGAGAGGCTGCAATTAGTTTTAATCGTCTACTATTTTAAAATGATCCAAAGTAATTTCACCCTTTTACCAGTTCCGAGGTCTCAAATCAATTACTCTATTTATATACGAACATTCAGAACAATTAGTCTATGATTAGTCTAGAATTGAACCACAAATGCGTAACAATAGAAAATCGAAACATTTTGAGCTTGGAGACAGCTTAGAACGTTAATATACCAAACATTGTCATTCTGAGCAAATTGAATGAAATAATACTTGGGTTATAGTATGGCTGTAGGTTATCAGTAGCTGTTGTTCTTCATTAATCCATCAGTGAAGAGAACCGGGAACAGGGCAGACGTTGCGATCTGCCTGACTCAACTGAACTGGGTGTTGGTCGCTGCTTCGTCCTGACCTAACTGAATCTATTCAAGCCATTAAAAGCCCAGTCACTGACTGATGGTCGGCCCCACGAGAGAAGAATATTAATTATAGTGGTCCGTACAGAGACCGTTTACGGCGTTGATAATAAACGACAAGACATTAATTTCTTAGCCACCTTACAACGAGAAACGAAGCCCTCGTGGCTCGGCTCAAACTCTCGGAACGTTTTGCAAAACCGCAGTATTGTAATCAACAAGCCGAATACAATGAGATACCAAGTGTTTTAAAACTTGTACTAAAATTAGCTCTGAACAACTGCTAGTGGTTCATGATGAATACGAAAAAATATAGATGGCGCTTAAAAATAAAGATTTCTGAAAATGTTGACAGCATGTACGGAAGTACGAAGGATTAGAGAGTTCTAACTCATTCGTGTGGTGCAGGGTGGAGGGAGCCCTCCTCGGTCACGCCATCTATCGGCGAATCACCAAACCAACCATCCTCCGCCAGCCCTCCTCCGTCACGCCATCTATCGGCGAATAACCAAATGAACACCAGGGAACACCAAATGAACACCAGGGAACACCAAATGAACATCAGGGAACACCAAATGAACACCAATGTGTTCCTTGGGAACACCAAAGGAACACCTTGGTGTTCCCTTGGTGTTCCCTGGTGTTCATTTGGTTATTCGCCGATAGATGGCGTGGCGGAGGAGGGTTGGTTTGATGATAAGCCGATAGATGGCGTGGCGGAGGAGTGCTCCCTCCGCCCCCCACCACAAAAACGAGTTAGAGCTCTCTAATCCTTACTACTTACTTATTGTATTTATCTGAAACAATCTGTATAGTGAAGTTACAATGTAGTTAAGCCTGAAGGCGAGGACTACGAGAGACTATATAAAGACTACTTTTTCATATTATAACACAACCATCTGACACTATATCCAAGTGACTGTTTTGTATATTAGGTATGCAGAAAGACGAGATAAACTTTCTCGGTAGTTCTGTTGTGGTTGCACTTGACGTAGAAAAACAAGTCGCAAGTAGTACAATTTGCATTTGGGAGATGGCACTTTCTGTTATTAATAGACATCATTTATAATATTTCGTACAATATTGCATTTTTTCGCTTATAAAATAAGTAAAAACATGACGTACTTATTATTGAAATGGCGCTTAAAATATGTAGATTCCTGTAAGAGTCGTAAATTGATACATACCTATAAATAAAAAACAAGAAATTTAGAAATAAATGGAATATCAGGAATCCTTGACACATGTTCGGTCATGCTACGGCACTGAAGCAAATAACCCTAGTGGCAAATTAAATTCGATTGTTTTCCAATAAATTTGCATCAATCCCAGAACTTTGTGAATTAGACTCGATTTCTTATACAGGATCGTAAGCGATTAGTTTTTAGAAAAGAGGAAATTGTCCGTAACAATAAAATTGGCTTCTTGAATTCTTTCAAAATTAAATATGAAGTCGCTTTAGTTGATTACCATTACCATGGAAAATTTCGAAGACAAAGAACAAGGAATGGAAGTTCACTTTCTTAATCACCCTTTATTAGTTTCACGTTGACGTTTTGTGTGTGAGTTGGGTAAGGGGTTGGAGGTTGAAACCGGGGTTCGGTTGTTAGTTGGAAGGTTTGGTTTTAATAGAGGAATAGAGAGAAGAGCGTTGGACCTGACCTGATGATGTCGAGTCGCATAGTCTTATGCACTCTATAGGAAATATATCCCCGACGAACCAACGTAGACTTTCATTATCCCGCGCCTTATTTGGGTGGTAACTTAATTAATTCCCAGTCGCTACGTGTCTTTTGTACCTTAAGTAGTATTAACAGGTCGTGACTCGGCATAGAGAAGATACTCGAGTGTGTTCAATTAAAGTAATTCTCTTAACTTTCATCTTATATTCTTCTTTACACTTCTTCTTTACACATTAACTGACTATTTACAACTTTATCAAACAAAATAGAATTGACTGGCACAGAAATTAAGTAATTTCATAAATTAATTAAATTTCAACGAAATCAATTTTACCGAAATTTATTGTCTGATTTTTAAAGTTCCTTCACTCAAAAGACGAGTTCACTTGATACATTTTCATATATTGACGAGGCCTGATGTTTTCCCAAATAAATTCGCATCATAAAATGCTCACGGTATAACAATAAAATATTTTATGTGGCTGTTCCTGGTTCTGGTCCTGGCGCTTCGTCCTCACGCTTTACGAACACTTTCAAGTTAGGTTCAGATGTGAAGAGATATATTAGGATAAAACGTATTTCAGTCAAGCTTTAAATTAACTTTCAAGCACATGCACAATGCTCGCAACAATCTCGTTTTCAAATTTTTTCTATGCTTTCGACAAATCGTATACGAAAAAGAAGCGAAGACGAGACGACATATAAAACAAAATAAACATTTATGAAGAATTTTAAAGAAGCTTTTTTTAGATATTTTACACTATGAAATCTAGAATTTATGTAATTGGTATTCCAAAAATTTGTGGGAAAATATTTTGCATTAAATTGTTTACATTTCAAATTTCAAGTTCATGATAAAATCAATTTTAGTTCAAAATAAAAACTTTATTGTTCAAGTTGGAAGAATGAGTATAGGTAGATTTATAAACAAAAAAAAGTGAAGCCAGCCAAACAAAAAGTTAACTTGTTGAATTTTCTTTGCGTCATGTTATTTATTGTTTAGTCATAATGATGCAATAATAGCCCCTTGTTCAACCTCCCTTTCGTTGTATTAGTTGTTGTTGTTGCTGAGCATCGACGGACGATGGCAAGTTCGACTTGAAGAGACTTTAAGAGTAGCCGAACGAAAAGAGAGGCATTCATCATTTAAAGCAATTTAGCTTTTTTGCGTTCGTCTTTTTTCTTCATCGTGCCGTAAGCCGTTTCGGTTACTCGGTTACAAGTTTCAACCGTTCATGGCAATTCGGAAAAGCAAAGCTTACGAGTGTGTTTAGCTATAAAACTTTTGGCAACGAAGCAACGGTCTCGTTCATGAAATATTCGCAATTTCATCTCTTGCAATGAATTATGGCTGTTTACACTTTATTCGACACAAACATAAATCAACGTTTTCGTTCAATGCTCGTTCAGCGTTGCAATGTGAATGGAAATTAAGTAATTTTCGTTTCACATTCACTTTTTATCAAAAGAATCATCAAGAAACACGAAGAAATCAGATTTTCCATTAAATTTCAGTTGGGGAGGTGTTGAAACTTGACACTTGGTAAATCGTCAACAACAAGCGATGTCCTTGAAATAAACTTGTTATTTTTTTATAAATTCTTTTGTTTCTATTTATATATATTTATTTTAAGTAAACTCAAATATATAGAAAGTAAATTCTTGTTTACTCCGTTCTCAGTGACAGAACTAATAGCAGCATCCTTCCGTCGATGATGCCGATGTGGGTTAGCTTCGTCCTGACGTCCTTACATACTTTTATATACATTTTCTAACTTTACGACTTTATTTTTTCAACCGACTGGACAATTCGAATCTAACGATGTTGTCGATGTGGTCGCTTTTTAGTAGGTCTTTAAGGACGACCATAAGGATAATAAAGACTAGCAGTACCTATATACACTATACGGATACATGGACAACAAGGACAACCTAAGGACTTAACTATATAGAAAAAGTAGAACTCAATTGTGACAAGGACGATGAGGACAAATAGAAAATAACAAATTCGTTTTATTTAGCCTCCAACCATAAAAATAAACAAATATTATTTGCTTTGTAATATTTTTGTATTTATATACAATTTACCAAAATCCACTTGTACTATTTGCATGATTTATACCAGGGGTTCTCAAACTTTTGCGGACTGAGACCCATTTTCACTTAAAATTCATATAGTTTAACTACATTGGCTCTGCGTTCATGTCGCGACGTACTTCAAAACGCTTCAAGTCAATTCATTTTTTAAGAATATTTGCTGCCCACAGAAAAACGGCTTGGGGCCCCTCCTCACCCATAATGAGTCGCGACCCATGACTTTGAGAACCCCTGATGTATACATGTAAATGTTAGTATATTTATGTTAGATGTATATACGAAAAATTTGTGTGTGAAAATGTACACACATACCCGTTGCTATATTGGGAGTGCAAACAGAGAAACAGACATAGTTCGCATTCAGCGAATACCTAGTTTATCTTGGCACGCAAATAAATCATCGTAGGGCTCGCGTATTGTCTCCTCGCCACATTTATTATAACAATACATCTGCGCAGACATGCGGAAATAATAACGCAACATTTGTTTGTCGAATCGAGAAAAGTCAATTTACAATCTGAAAAGTGTTTCATCAGAAAATAATCAAAAACACAGAATCGTGAATTATCAAATTAATTAACATAATAGTATATTATTATATGAGCGATTATGAAGCCATTACTCACGAAGATGATGTTTGAGCCCACGAGCCCACGAGCCCACGAGCTCAAATTTATCTGAGTGAGTAATGGCCATAATCGCGAATATAAAACTATGCTTTTTCTACACCTTGCACTATTTTTAACACAAAATACAAATTGGGATTTCTCAACGAAACTGACAAGTAACCAATATGGCCGGC
>JARJEB010001215.1:0-11960 GCA_030264535.1 Liometoxenus newtonarum
ATTCTTCACAAATATTTTCAAATACACTTTTTGCTATCTGTCACCGTTTCGGCAGGGTTTTGAGAAAAAGCACGCGGCGTAGATATTTTACATTTAAACACTGCAGTGAACCCCGATATCTTTCGGCTACTAATGTGACGTTGCACTAGGGAGGGGATACAGTGGCAGTCCCGTAGCTCTCGAAGGCCCCGGTTGGAAGCAGCGGAATAAAATGAAATGACTTGCGCGTCGGCAGAGAACGGAATGCGCCCCTATTTTACAATATTATAAAATCTGTTTCACCAACACACAGAGTTAAGCCACGCCCTGAAAAAGAGCGCAATATTATAATTAAATATTGCTATTGGTCAGCCCGTTTTACACAACAGATTAGGAAACCTCAATGTATTTTGACATAAGTAGATATGTCATAAGTTCAATTATGGTATTTCTCCACCGAAAAAACGAAAAACCAGTCATTTTTCGGCTGAAGAAAAACAGCGTGTTATGAATATTTTCAAAGATTATTTTGTATTAGCTAATCAAGTTTTCCCTTTTCTTGTTTATAAGAATAACAAATTTGCATTTGGCGCCCTTATTAGTTTTTATAGTGTAAAACTGGCCGATGCGCTTTTCATTCTGCTCATGCATAATTTTGTGAGGTGTGGCTTAACTCTGTGTGTTGGTGAAACAGATTAGCCATTTACATGGAACAATTTGCTTTACAAAGAAATTTTTCAAATTAATAAATCTTTGCAAATTTGTTCTTTGGTGGAACATAGCTCAAAGGAAATAGTCAAACATCAAACATCAAAGTGATACTTCACAACATCACCGACTGATACAAATAATTTTATGCAATTTTCCAAATAAATCTGAAGGAAATTGTTTTTTAAAACTCAGAATGGATGAAATAAAGTCCAAAATATTAGGACTTTTAAATAAACAGGTACACCTCCCATGTTTTTATTTGTAATATTTATGAGAGGTTAAGTTTTCAGTCTGTTATCACAAATTGTTTCGATTTTAGAGCCCTAAAATTCCCTCTATGGGATTTTCCGATGCAAATTATCATTTTCCGAAAGCAGAGACATTGTGCATCAACAGCAAAACAGCACCAGAAGTAGACAGGCCAGCGGATCAAGAAATATTGGAAAGTATCGAAGCAGCATATTTTGCACCAAATGATTTCGACATTTGTCGCTTTGAATTAGAAGTAATATATGAAACAATAACACATTTCGAATTAAACTTTATTGCTATTGTAGAAATTACCCGAAATTCTTGACTGTGATCGTATACAAGCTGACTTTAAACTATTAAAACGCCAACACCAAGTTGTTTCCAAAAAGGTGTTGCAATTAATTTTAGAACACCAAAACGCGTGCGGCGATGAATTCAAAGAAATGTTGGCGATATGCGATAAGTTGACCGATACGTTAAGGCTGTGTCGCGATGGCCGAGCGAAACTGAACACGGCCGAGAGACAAGTTGCTGCGACTTTGGGTGTTTTAGCAAATTATAGAAAACGGAAATGTGCACAGCACTTGTTGAATAATCTGAGCACCATTAAAGCCTTAGTAAATTAATTAAAGTAAAAGATTAGATGTTTATAATTGGTAAATAAATAAAATGTTTTAGTACCGCACGGATAATCGACTTCAAGAACTTTTAAATCAGGAAAACTATGCCGGCGCATTTGATCTGATCTTAGAGTGTCAGGCATCTGCACAGACTTATCGTCATTTTAATTGCGTCGCTGCGTTGACAAACAAATTACAGGAGACATTGGAATACACCGAGGAGCAGTTGGACCGCGTGTTGGCGCAGATGTGCTATTATTTCGATGCTACAAGGTATGGAAAGCTACAGGACGCGTATAAGTTGCTGGGGAAGACGCAAATTGCTGTTGATCATCTACATATGCATTATATCAGCGCAATTTATAATACTGCTGTGAATATTGTGCATGTTTATGTTCTACATGATGTTAACGAACTAACCAATGGCGATAGCACGAATAAGAAACCTTATAAGAATTTATGTTTGGTAAGTACCGAATAGAAATCAAAACGCGATGAGAAGACTAAAAATCCGCGAAGATTTGACGCAAAATCTAAATAAGTTGAACGAAACTCGATAATTATGCGTCTTACTGGTAGATGTTTGTATAATTTTATGTTTGAAAACGTTTCAGTCAGTAAATCAAGAAAACTTCATACCGTGTCTGCTAGATCTATGCAAATCGCTCTTCAAAATAGTCCTCAGTTACCGTAATCTTGTAAAATGGCACGAATCCCACGACGTAACCACTACCGAGCCGCAATTGGACGGCACAATAACGACGGACATGGAAGACAACTTCAACAAACAATACATACGGGAAAAGCTCGATCACAATCTTCTCAAAATTTGGCAGGACGTCCAGAGTAAAGTCTCCAGTTTGTTGATGAACAGCGACCTGGGAATGTACAAATTTGATCAGTTCGTACAAGTGTTAGGTGTTGTACATCGGTAATTATCTTCTTCTTCTTGTTTATCAACCTTCCATCATCCACTCCTGGACATAGGTCTCTCCGTATGTTTCCCACATTTGGCGGTTTTGTGCCTTTTGGAACCAGTTTTTACCAATATTCGTCTTAATGTCATCCAGGCACCTTCTTTTTGGCCGGCCTCTTCCTCTTGTTGTTTCTCTCGGCCTCCACTGTGTGATTCTGGTTGTAATTATAACAACTTATAATTGTAACGATCACTGATTTGTTTATATTGAATTATTTTTTGTTTGAAGATTAATAGAAGTCGGTGAAGAATTCTGCGGCAGTAAATCTGAAGAACTGCACGAATCCATCCGGAAACAAAGTGTAAATTATTTCAAACATTATCACTCGCAACGACTCGATGAATTGAAAATATTTCTCGAGAATGAAGCGTGGAGAATATGCCCGGTGAAATCCACCTTTGACATACTTCAATTGCAAGAATTCAAATCACTCAAACACGTGTTGAAACACTTTAAGCGCACGGGTGGACAATTTTATAGTGCGACGATTTCGACGGAGTGCTCGTCTTCGACGCATTCCCAGGATGGTAGCACGGTTACAGGGAATTATTTTATTCGGTTCGGTGAACACGGAACACCGTTTGATTTTAATCCCGATGAGACGATTGATGAGGACATTCTATTATCGGATAACGATTATTACAGCGACGATAGTGAGGAAGAGAATGAAGAATTGCATCGCGAGTTTGTTGATGAATACGTTGAAAGCGACAATCCTAAGTAAAAACGAATTTAAAATGCTTCTTACTATTACTAAATGTTTTTTCTTTTCTCTTCAGGAAACAGTCAGAGGAATCGACTAAAAAGGAAAAACACATAAGGACACTTAACATTTTAACTAATACGACACTAAGTGTTCTTAGACAAATCGGGAAATACTTACAAATGTCCAGACTTCTTCGACCCATCGCTTTTGATATCATAAAATGTATGAATCAGCTTTTTGACTTCTATCTTTATGCTGTTCACTGTTTCTTTGCATCGGATTTGGTATGATTATTTAATTTCGTCGGCAAAACATAATAAAAAGTTTTTTTTTTTTTAATTTTCCAGACAATAGCATCGACAAGTCTCTACTCACTAACACTGTCTTCAACTTTAAAACGCATTCAGGAATCTCTACTTTACGAAGCCACTGAGCCTAACGACAGCTCCACCGCTGAGGAATTAAAAGAAAAGGTACATCGACCCATGCTCAGTCCCATGGTAGATTTGAAACAACCCGAAAGTCTGCACGGATTGGCCGAGCGCATTGTCAGCGTCGAAAGCTTAATCTTCCTCGCCAAACAATACGAAAGCCTGCAATGTTATCTGGAATACTTGGTTCCCCCACAAAATAAAGTCATCTTGCAACAGTTCTTCAATCAGGTGAGTTTCTTTATTAAAAATCGTTCTCACGAACAAGTTCTTCATTCAAAAGGATTAGGTCATAATTTGAAGGATTCGGTCTCCCCTTTTCTGATGAGGGGAATTAGGTTTTTAACTTCGTGGCTGTTAGTAGGTACCCACCAAATTTCATATTAACTAACGGATGTGTACGTTCGGGTAGTACTTGGTAATTTCTCATGAAATTGTTACTTAGCTTGACGTTAGTGAAGTCGCTACGGTTCACCATGGTGAAGTACAAGTCTTGCAACGGTTCCCTAATCGAACAAAACGCGACAAAGCTGCGCGATGGCAGTAAAAACGGAATGAACTCGTTGACAATGCTGACCGGATGAACTTCAGCAGCGATGATTAATGCGTCAATGCCGCCGCGAAAAATGTTGCAAGCAGCTTCATTTTGGTAATGCCACTGCGGCCGTTTCGGTTTTTTCGAAACAACGTCTTGGTCCCCGTCAGCGGAAAGCTTTCTTTTTGCGTTTACGATACTATTTTCATCAATATCTACTAATTGCTCTTTAATTTTCGCGTCGAATATTTTCTGTTTCTCTTCAGGTAACACGTATTCTCCTTCCGTGCTCTTATTTTGATA
Source organism: Liometoxenus newtonarum (assembly GCA_030264535.1). Lineage (NCBI taxonomy): Eukaryota > Metazoa > Arthropoda > Insecta > Coleoptera > Staphylinidae > Liometoxenus > Liometoxenus newtonarum. The sequence continues at coordinate 4,515 of JARJEB010001215.1, forward strand.
AAACCACCGTAAAGCCGAATAAATATTAACATTGATGCACCGATTATACTGTTCTTCCGGAAAATGCATCGCTTGCAGTGCTGTCCTTTGACACTCATTCCCAGGATGCATGTAAACAAGTTGCCCTTCATTATTTTGACCGATAAGATTCAAAATCGCGGCTGGAAGTAATCCATTCGTACCGCTATCATACAAGACGTATTTACCCCCTGACTGTATGTTCCCGTACGTTAACATTTGCGATAAATCATCAACGCGAATGCCTAGGATCTTAGAAGGGTCTTGTTTGTAGAACGTATTTGCCAGGAGGCGAATACTCGGCTTGCGGACAGTAATATAACCGTAATACTTCTTTTGCTTCTTCTTCATATACTTTTCCTGGCTGTATTCAGTCTTCGCGTTGAATGTCTTCGAATTGGTGATGAGTTTTTCAAGGATTTCTGTGCTATTCGCATTGTCTTCACGCAGTTTTTCGATTTCTTCCTTGGAGAGTTGTTGTGAGTTGCCGTCGTCTTGAATATTGCGATTATCCGTTCCTGACTTCTCAATGGTAATCCTGCTATAATCTTGGACATTTTCAACCTTTTCTAGTGTATACAACTTGTTGGTTTTGAGTTGCATTTGGAAATGATCGAAATATCTTTGGCCGATTAAACCGTCAACTTCTACTCTGTACGGGCCAAGATTCACCGTGCTTTTTCCTTTGATTTTGTGAAGTTTCAGGTAGTCCTGGCGTTGGATGAGGACATAGTCGCCTGATTTTATTGTTTCGTGCATTGTTGGATCGTGTTTTGTTATAACTTGATTTAGAGACTGAAAAAATTAATAAATATGACTCGAAATTTAACAAATTACAAGAAAACACATGAAAAATCATAGGTTATGTTAAAAATCTCGATGAAAATTAATGGAAAACATTATGAAAGTTTACCTTGATTATAGGGTTCACTAACACTTAATTATACGGCTAAATTACACCGAGAAACCGTAGTTTTTCTTTACTTTTTATCGGATAACTAAGCAAATATCAAACACGAAAACATTTGCATGCTGTTTGTTGATCCTGTGTTTCGGAACTTGTCGGATGTTGTCGTTTAGAAACGTTAAGGCGCGCCAAAATTGAAATTATACTCAATGCAAAGCATCCTCTTCTGAAAGCAACAACGCCAATTTCTAAAAACAATTTGTAACTATTTGAAAGTAATTTAAAAATGTCGTACATTTTTTCAGACTATAAGTAGTGCCATTGATTTACGACGTCCAATTTACATGACTGTATGTGCTCAGGCTTTCGATTTGCGTCAAATATTAACATCAATGGCAAAAATCAATTGGGAAGTGAAAGAAATAATGTCCCAACATAACAACTACATTGATCTAATATTAAGGGTATGTTGTTGCTATCAAGAACAATAAATTTCAAGAAGTTTGTAATCATGTGAGTATTCTGTTTCAAGGAAATTCAAATATTCACAATGAGACTCGAACAAGTAAACAATCAAGTTCATATCAACGAAGCAATCATGTCTTCGCTTTGGGAAAATATTGCACATATCATAACACACACGCTAGTCCAAGGTTTCGCCGAAGCAACAAAGTGTACAACTTGCGGACGCGCACTAATGCGCTTGGACTTTACGCATTTCTTGCAAATGTTTGAAATGATCACAAAAGTACGTCCGGTGCCGCATAAAGATTATGTTGATAATTATATCAACGCGTTTTACATTCCTGAAAAGGATCTGGATCAATGGATACGCGAACATTCTGAATACTCGTCGAAACATCTATACGGACTTGTCAGCTGTGTTTGTCAGAATAATAAGAAAAGTAAGCAAAGATTGTTTCAAGTTATCGAAGAACTTGAAAAACAACAACGGTAGTATTGTCTTTTTGTGATTGATAAATATTCCAACAATTATTTATATTTTACCAGTTAATTAATATTTTTAATTATTTGTATAAAATATATAAAATGAAAAAACATAAAGTAAATGAAATTATTAACTAACCTTTCGATTGTAAATTAGAAGAAATCCGAAGCAGTTTGTCGCGTAGGCACGTTGATTTGCAACAAATCGTCAGTTAGAGTATTGTTGGGAAGCTCGTCATTCTTGCGTATACCCAAATTGAGTTTCGGTGTTGTACTAGCACTTGAAGGTGTTCGCACACCAAACGGGCTCCGTAGTGGGGTTGTTGTTAGTTTTGGTGTTCGATTTCTATGTGGACTCGGTGAGCAGGTTAATGTGTCACCGAGCCGTAATCTCGCTGTTGCCAAACGCTGTGCCGCTGGTGACATGTTTATTAACATTTCACGCGATGAACCCGTATACGGTGAAGGGCTACAAACAATTTATAATCACAAATTAATTGAGTACGAACATGAAATATGAATTTTTTTTCTTTTGTTGTTGTTAAGCAACGTTGGCAGCGCTGCCATTATCCTAAAGGCTTTACTTTTTGACTTCCGCATAAGCGCGAAGTGAAATTAGATAAATTCCAACCATGGGCGTAGCCAGGATTCCATGCAGGGGGGAGGAGGGAGGCAAGAACCGACTTGAGAGCTTATTTTGGTCACCGCGTTCTCGGATATAGCAAAGCATTTACTAATTTACTACTTAAGATTTGAGAGCTTTTTTTTGGTCACCAACTTATCGCCATGGGGGCTGGGGGCAACCGCCCCACCCTGCCTACGCCCATGTTTGTTTTCGTAACGATAGAATTCACATGTAATCGTTGTATCACTGATTGCATCATAAAAGAAAAGACACCCTTCAAAAATATCTAGAAATAGAGTTTATTTTAGATTCATTTTTTTATACAAATGATACTTACATTTGTTTGTCATTTTATTATTATTTTCGATGTTTTGTTCTGTGTTTATTAGATAATTTTGCTTTTGCATGCGTGACGCTGTAAAATTTTACGGCACAAAATGCGTTTGTTCGTTCTTCCCGAAAGACTGAATATGGATGAACCATTTACAACGGACTTTAAAATCACCACCAGGGAACCGAGCTTCGTCCTTCAGAATCAGGAGGATGACAAGATCAAAGCCCATTCCTCAAGTAAGTGTCTTATTTGAGAAATATTTCCTTGTTAAAGGTTTAACTCTTTGAATTGGTAGGTTCATCACCAATGACACCAAGGACTTTGTCCTCCAATGTCGTCGCAGCGCTACAGGGTGTTCGTTTCATTGCTCAACACATTCGGGACGCTGATAAAGATAATGAAGTATGAGTTAGAAACATATTTTCTACTTGACGTAATTATTCTGACTCTTTCTTCTGCAGGTTGTCGAAGATTGGAAATTTGTATCAATGGTTCTGGATCGTTTCTTCTTGTGGGTATTCACAATTGCTTGTATTGGAGGAACGTGCGGTATTATTTTCGAAGCTCCGAGTTTGTACGATACACGCATTCCGGTTGATCAACAATTGACTGAAATTCCTTTGTCGAAAATCTTCCAATTGCCACCTTCTCATGTTCCAATGCAATAAATAAACAATAACTTTCGGTAGATCCTTCCAGAAAATTATATAAATCTCAGCGTAGCTCATCAATATAATTATTAAACAAGGGTATACATTGGATGTTAAATAGAGTTGAAGCAGTTGACCAGTCCAAGACCACATAATAAACTAACAGCAGGTTCACTTGCACTTCCTGTCTTTCGGCAGGTCTCGTTTGGTGACCTTCGGCGGTGATATGTCAGCCATGTTGTGTGGAGGTTGGAATTTGTGGGAAATTTGAATTGGAGTGTGGAAAATTCAAATTTCCCGCAAATTCCAGCCTTCACACAACATGACAGAGGTCGAAGGTCAGCAAACGAGGCCTTTCGAAATTCAATGTATTCTGTGCCAAGACGGTGTCATTGTGCCCACAATTCCCACTCTACAAGTGACTATAGCAATTTTCTTGCGTTTTAAACTGTTTGGCTTGTTTGACTATGCCCCCAGTTTGTAAACAGCTGTTTTGGACCGGTGTATAACTGCCAAACAGGAAATAACCTAAAAAATGACGTTTATTGGTTGAAAAGTATGAAATGCAAAAATTAAGAAAAATTTCAAAATTTGTTTACTCTTTTTCTGGTTTTCACAAGCATATATAACAATAACTTCAATGAATTCAATTAAAACAAATATACTGACATTATCGACCCATAAGTGTAATGAACTTCACATACTTATATCTATAAATGATAACGAAAACAAACAAAAAAACAAAATATTAATCATAAGCAAATTAGTCATTGTGATTGAGCTAATGCTGAAAGCATTTATTGTAATGAGTTGAAAGTGAAGTATTAATTTCATCTACATACTTCAATTTTTGCAAAGAAAAACCGTGAATTTTCCCATATAAAACTTTCCATTGTATCGATCAATTTCAGTTTATAAGGCAATAAAACAATAAAAGAAATATTAATAAAAAAGGAAAAGAGCATGTAGGCAGTTGAAACCTTTTATTTATTGTTCCACCTTATTGAAAATGGAAACAATGATAAAAGATAAATGTTTAAATAATTTATTTGGTTATTGATCTAGCAGTAAATCATATTTAAATCGAACATTTAAATTTACGATTATTATATTATATGCAAAACATTTTCAATATTATTCGTTTCCAGTCACCTAATTTGGATAGGGGCAATTTTCCGGACGACCTTCACCCAAAAGGTCACAAATAACGTATTCCAGATTATTCGTAGCAAGATCTTCAACTGTATTATTATAAATATCGTTGAACATTAAAAACGGCACATATTTAATTGGAGGAACATTTGATGAAGTCCTTTGGCCGTAGGCTATTTCCAAAGTTGTCGAATTGAACATCATACAATTTTGGTGGTGCTCAAAATTAAAATTAGATTTTTCCAAACACTAAAAATATAAAAGTAGGTAACAAATTAGTTTTATCTACACCTATTTAGTTATATGGTCATTAGTAGCATTTTTCAGTGATTAATGTGATTACCGTGATTTATGGATTTTCATAAATCACTGCAATTTCATAACATTGATCGTGTATATCCGTAGATCATTTAAACAAATTTGAAGTGACCGATCCAACTTATCTATATGATCTAAAATCTCGAAAGAAGCCGAAGAATTCCGACCATAGCTCTTATGTGTATCGCCCGCCATATTGTTTCACTTGTCAGTTAGTGCTCGTTCATCGTGAACATCGCAATTTGTATTTTGTGTTAAAAATAGTGCAAGGTGTAGACAAAGCATAGTATTATATTCGCGATTATAGCCATTGTTCACTCAGATGAATTGCGCCACTCGCTTACGGCTCGTGGGCTCAAACATCGTCTTCGTGAACAATGCCTATCATAATCGCTCATATAATAATATACCTACTATTTTTATTTTATTTTATTTTTACATTATTGTGATACCTTTTTAACTTCCTGATAAGAATAATTAAAATGCATCAAGCAGGCTAAAACTTCAATCGTTTTAGCGTTGGATTTGGTTTCTCCTTGTTCGATAACACAGGCATGAACACGATTTCCGAAACATTCCGGTTCTCCATGTTGACATTTGAAATACCAATTACCGTTCTTCCTATGTGTAGCCTAAATAATGTTATAGTCATAAAAAAATATTCCTAATTTCAAAAAAACATCAAAAAAAAAATAGTACTTTGCAATGTCCAAACGGAATCAAATCTAAATCCAAATAGTCACCGTAATTCATAGTCACAGGGTAAAGTTGTCTCACAAGAAATTTTATGCTATACGGGCACAGACTTTCATAAAACAAACTTAATTTAACTTTTTTTGTATTGTTGGTATTTGCCACTTGAGGAACCTATAACAATTTTTAATTTTAATTTAGGTTACATTCAAAGCTTGGAACCGAAACCAATATCGATTCCGGTACTAACCAAAAAAATAATAACGTTTCTGCTACAAATAACGGTACTGTTTAGTTAATACCGGTAATTACCGGTAAAAATTATTAAAAATCGTCTGCATTAAACATTTGCTTTTAGAAGCGAATTTTAACATAGAAATATCAAATGCCATGCGCGCGCTAACGGTATTAAAATCCCGGTAAAGGGAAGAGGTCACCGGTAAATTAAATAAATTTTTTAAAGGTTCCCAAATCGGTAAAAAATAACGGAAATTCAAAAATAATAACGTTTACCGGTAACTCCTTTAGTTACCGGTAAAAATTATTAAAAATCGTCTGCATTAAACATTTGCTTCTATAAGTGACTTTTAACAAAGAAATATCAAAAGCCATGCGCGCGGTAAAGTTATTAAAATCCCGGTAAATGGAAGAGGTCACCGGTAAAGGAAATAAAATTTTTAAAGGTTCCCAATCGATAAAAAATAACGAAAAGTCTAAAATAATATCGTTTACCGGTATTTCTTTACCGGTATTATTTACCGGATCCAAGCCCTGGTTACATTTAATAAATTGCGGTAATTACCTGCGCATTTCCTCCGATAAAGAAAATGGTAACGAAAATCATTAAACTCAGAACTTTCATCGCACTGATTATTTATTATTCCAGAACAGAAATGGGTGTTTGTTGATAGTTTAAAAGTTCAACTTAATCAATATTTACTTATTTACTTACACTATTTTTCTTAAACTTAAATAAAAAGATCAAAAGTGCAACTGTATCGTTGTATTTTCCAAGTGTTACTAAGCCATGGGTCACTGTTACACGGCCAGTTATACGAAATTTCAATATGGATTTATTTACACTTAGTCTCATAAAAATAAAATAAATTCTTATTCATAATCATTGAATCGTCAGTAACGTCATTGTGAGTTGAAACGTTGAAAGTTTCGTTGAGTAAATGTGGAAACTCAGTAAGTACCTATTTTATAGATAGGTGAATAGGACAACTGCCCGAACCGAATGCAAACAACTGAAACACCAAACCGGCAACCCACATGTGCGTGTAATAAATATATGTATACCGGGTGTCCCAGACCAAATGATACAGCGGAAAATGGCAGATTGTACATGAAAAACTGAGTAAGAAAGTCCAATATCAAAATATGCCAAAATGTTCAGGGATGCACCGTTTTTAAACGGGAAGCAATTTAAGTTGACCATTCAGAGAGCTTTCCCATGTTCAAAAACCACCTGTTTCAGGAACTCAGTGGTTGCTATGACATTGTTGATCGGGCCATAATTTCTTTGGTCGACTGTAAATTATTTAGGTAATGTAGGTTATCTGTCATCCTTCAGTCAGAATTCCAGTCGTCCAAATAAATCGTGATAAATTCGTAAATAACAACCACTGAGTTCCTGAAACAGGTGGTTGGGAAAGCTCTCTGATTGGTCAACTTAAATTGATTCCCATTTAAAAACGGTGCTTCCCTGAACATTTTGGTATTGGACTTTCTTACTCAGTTTTTCATGTAGAATCTGCCATTTTCCGCTGTATCGTTTGGTCTGGGACACCCTGTATAT
>JARJEB010001221.1:0-18332 GCA_030264535.1 Liometoxenus newtonarum
TTTCACTCTAAACGCTTTTTAGTCGTTCGGTTATTCCAAAAAGGGTGAATGGTGCATTCTTTATACTCTCGAATACTACTCCAGCTACACTCCAACTCTGTCTGAATATCCGAACGCAGCAGCAGTTCAATAGATGACGTTTTAGATGCAGTCCGTGTGTGACATTTCATTATTGAATGCAGGGAAGCGTTCTGCTTGACTTAAGAAAAAACCTCTAGAGGAATAATGACCTATTATTGACTTGTGCCAAGCTCATTATTCGCGATTGGTATTAATGTGAGTTATATGTGCCTGCACACACACCTAATAATCGCTGTTTTACGTGGTCGTCGCGGATAATAAAATTTATTAATATATTACAGCAGCATGGTCAAATTTAATCAAGGTTATTTTGACCAGAATTTATATATTGAATTATCTATTATGTATAGTTGCACACTGATGGACCTATTAAGCATACAGTGAAGATAATCTATTAATTAATAACAAAATGATAATTAATGAATTTCTCTTTGGTGCCATTATTATTAAGTTTTTGTGATGTTGGTATCCATGCATCAAATTCAATTTTCCGTGAAAACCGATATCTGTAAAATGACCTAAAGATGTGTAATCCGGCCACACTGACCATTAATTTAGATTTCACGCTTTTTCGACCACTTGACCATCCTTACCAAAGCAAAGACAAGACCGTACTTGGAAGGCACATTGTTGTTGATGAAGGGTTGTTTACTAAAACAGATTCCGATGTCCACTAAAATTATATCACCGGCAGACGTAACGGGATACCGTTAAACATGACACGGACACGTTTGCCGTTTACCCTCATTAATAACCCTTACATTGTGATCTCGTTCTCATAAACATAAAAGGAACGCTTCTTACAGCCCAGTGCGGCGAGTGTACCACGTACCCGAGTAATGAGCACAAACAGGGTTACTAGGATACGCTCTTCAGCCTCTTCGCGTACTGTAAGATTCAGGATGCTCTGTCTAAATTACTTCACCATGGATGTTCAATGATTGTACATATTAAGAGGTTTATTTACACTTTGTTAATGTCATACCAACAAGTTCTCCAAGTAAATTAACTTATGCATATTATTCAAAATAAAATTATACATATAAGTATAAATATTTTATTTCACAATTATGGCGGGTGTATAAACTAGGAATGGCATTTGCACCGGGTGCAAATCGTTGGATGGAATGTTATTCGTCATTAAGATTCATATAATTTTAATATTTGAGGTTATACCGGGAATCTGATTGCAACCTCACGGTGCAAACGTTTGATTGCACCTGGTGCAAACGGGTGCAAATCGTGTATATTTGCACCGGCGCAAATACCTAAGGTTTGCATAATGGAAATATTTACTTTTAAAAGTGTGAAATACCAATATTAATATTTTAATGTTTTTACAATATTAAGCATACTACCTGCAAAAAGTTAATATTACATTTGTAGCTATAGTCTGTCCTTAGATATAATAAAATGACTCCATAACGATCGAGGTCTATAGTCGTTAACACAGAGAGTGGTTGGTTGCATTGTCATGGACTTACGGACCCTAATCGTTTACAACTCGGGTAAGGGCCGTAATGGGATGAATGGTGCGTTAAACTTTCATTACGTTTACAAAACTAACCCACCAATTTATCGTAAGACGGACCTGTTTGAACCACCCGTTGAGTTTATAGCCTTTTCTACTGGGAGGCCTAGGTAGTCATTTTATTATATCTATGGACAGACTATACAATACATTTCTGTACATTACATTTGTGACATTGTTCTGAGAAATCCTATGAACTCTATATAATCTGCATTGTAATTGCAATTTGCAGCTGCAGTTACAATTAGAAATAGTTTGTCGTCTGCATTGAATCGCATTCCGGCATCGTTATACTCATGTAATTGTATAGTTGCTTATAAAGTTGCTTTACAAAGCTGAATAAAGCTGTAAAGCAGAGAACAAAGAAACATTAAAAGGCGAGAAACTGTTTCTCAACGTGTGAAATGTACTATTGCCCGCATTAGTCTTCTCCAATAATCCTTCGTTTTGCTGTATTCTGTTCAGTTCGGTTATTCTGTTCAGTTAATACCTGAAACCCATAAATGAATATTTTCCTGGCCCCGAAGATCACCCGACCTAAACCCTATTGAGAATTTATGGGGAATTGTAAAAAATAAATAATATAAATAATGTTGTGGTGGAATCGTGGGCAAACATTGACGGCCGCACTACATAAAATTGTGCACATTCGATGCAACATAGATTACATTTGGTAATTAATAACAACGGCAAACCAATACGTTACTAACTGTTTTTCCTGTCTGACATATTATGATTATATTTTGATTAAAAATTACGTCTTCTACCTGTTGAAATTTATTTTCGTAATTCATGTTTCCAAGTTGAAATTACAGTATTAAGTAAATGGAAACGGTCTGAGCGGGAGACAAGACTAATGCGCACAGTAGTACTAGTACACCGAACTAGTCAAATATTTATTGTTATGATTATTACTTAACTTTACTAATAGGTATTATTTTGCTGTAAATACTTTTATTTTTAATTTTTTGACAGAACAGGAATGGATAGTGCTTTGAGTTTTGTTTGGGGAAGCATCTTCTTGTTTCATCATTCACTTTTTGGAGAAAACTAAATTAAATCTCTTTCACTTTCATACAATTAAAAATACAAATGTTGAATTTATCAAAAAGTTCCGGTAATCAAAAAAAAAAGCCCTTCTCTCAATTTTTGTAGATATTTCATCGTCATCCTCAGTTTTAGATATCGTTTCTTTTTTTCTTATATATAGAAATAAGAAATTAAATATTACTAGAAGAAATAAATTTATAGAAATAAGTAGCTACTCATTATTCCACGAAATTATTCATTCATAAAACGATTTATATTTTCCAAACTATAATTGAGTTTCGTTACTTTCCATCGTTAACTGTGTGAGTGTAAAGTTATAAGTATTCTACAAGTAGCTATACTCAAACGAATGTATTCAAAGCAAATGAGAATCCGTCGGCGATGCCACTGCCTGGTGCCTATGAATATTAAAAAGGACTTTAAAACAGTTTTCCCGATTTCCATCCCATTCCTAAAATATACTACACCCTAACTTGTAGGCGACAACTTTTCTGCTTTTCCCCTTTTTTATCTACTATCGTAACTACTTTTACTTCTTATTAGAGAATAAGAACAGAGGAGTACCATGCAGAATTTTGAATTCCGAGATTCCGATCACATTCAAGAAACATTCAAAGTGGAAAATCTAACATTTAAATCTTCTTAATCTTTTCCTATAATTACCATTGCGAATACCTAGAGAAAATCTTCATGAATTACTACGTTTTAATGGATTAGTATTAAAATAATTTTTTTCATGTGCGCTTCGACTAGGATTTAAATTTAAACGAAGGCGTATAAATTGAATTGTAAGAAGGTAAATCGAATTTAATGCTTGCTTATGCCTCGGATTCATTAAATATTCAATCATTTCAAAAATGTTAATTTTTAGATAATCGAATATGTGAAACGACTTGAAAAGTTATCTCCAACGGGAGAGGAATCCAACCAGGCATACTCTGACCAACTGAGCAACGGAGCAGTTTCGATTCTCACTCAATCCGGCGTGACGATCTATCCTAGCTAGTTACATGATTGTGTTTCGATTAGGATTTAAGCAATTTTTTTCCTTTTACTTGCGCTTGTTCATGTGTGAAATTCAAGTTCACAACATTTTACATCCTTCAGTGTGGAAACTTACTTTCACTTAAAAATTTCTGTATATGCTAAAGTTATAGAAATATTTCCCATAATTTCTGGGGTGTTTTCTGTTTTCGCTATTGCGTGTTCCCATCAAAGTAACTTGCGATAAGGACGAATGAGCGTCTAATCGACTAGACTTCTCGTCTTCTCAAGCACCCCCATAGAAAGAAACACTTTTTCAAGAAGGATGGTAAACGATGACTATGTAGGTAGGTATAGTAATCGTTTCATCGTTTCAACGAAAGAATATTGTTTTTCTTCACTTTTCCTAAAAAGCTTAAATCCTTCTCTAATCTGCATACCTACAGCTCTTTTCCAATCGAAAAGGAACACTCCAGGTTCGTATACCTATATCTACATCATTATTATGTATTTGTTTTTTTTTCTTTCAGTTCTATGTTCAGCAATGTTCCACTTTTACCCGATGAATCTCTTTTTTTCCTTTATTTGTTTTTTTCCTCGAGAATAATCGAATTTTCCATTTGAAGACAGAGTACTTTCTTCTTTTGTTTGTCATGGACCATGTTATTATACCAAATGCAAATAGTGAGTGATTGCAACGATTGAACACTCAATTTACACAATATAAAAATTCATGTACAAAAAAATGAAATAAAAAGTCTTGAAAGATAAAAATAGGGAAATCTTTTTGCTGTAGTTTTTTTTTTCTTCTTTCCCAACTTCAGAATTATGGTGATGACATTCAGACACATTTCAACATGGTTAGTAATAAAAAGTAAATATTATCAAAAATCTGTATTCTTTTTATCCCTACAGCTTTATTTCGATATTATCCTTGTGTCCTTTGGGATTTTCCGCCAGTGCTAGTTAGCTCGTGCACGAGAGATTTGTTGCTCGTTACGGTTGTAAATTTACAATTCGTACGCCTTGTACATTATCAAGCGCATGTTTAATACGAAAATGTGTAAGAAAAGTTATAAGGAACACCTGAAAAGAAATTTAGATACAACACCGCCCCTTACGTAGTTGTTAGAGGTAGATTTTGCCTCTAATGGTAAATGCAGTACTCGAATAAACGCTGAAAACGGGAAAACCAACCAGGAGTGTAGCTATCATAGGACAATTATGTGCGCGACCCCAACAACTTGACAATGTGAGAATGTTGAAAAAATGATTTTGTCATGATTTTGCACCGGGGCCAATTTAACCTAGCTACGCCCCTGGGGAAAACCCAGTACAGGCACTTTTAAAGCTATGTAATTTGATATTAAAGTTAAAACGAATAGGCTTTCCGTCCTCCAGCTCATTCCCCTACTTTCGTCTTTAAGAACGGTAAATTACCACCAGACCAAGGTACGAAGAATAACATACAGAGCGATTATTTTATCGTCGAACATGTGTTATGTACGACGGTAAAATAAACGAGTCAATCTCAAGGCAGTGTGGGCTTGTATTGCTAAAGCAGACCGACAGACGGGTATAGAGTGGGGATGACAATGTATTGTACTGACGGAAGGTATTGGCCTTTCAGGATGATTTATGGAATACAAATCGCGAACAGTCCGCAGACTATTATTTCGTGCGCGTACATTTTTATTATATATTGATGAAGAATTTGTCAACAATCAATTCAAATTATTCAAATTATTATTATCACAACAAAAATTTGTCATGTACCGGGCACACACACACACACACACACACACACACACACACATACACACACACACACACACATACACCACGAGTGGTACTCACTGTTTTTACTGTCCGACAGATGGCTGCAGTGGTTCCAACTTTACCTACTATCGTTAGTATTATTACTATATAACCAGCGATATTTGGGGTTTGCGATTCAGCAAGCTATTGCCTGCTCCGCACTGATAAGGACCAAAGTCCGAAGGGCGTCTGCAGATTGGAGTCGCTGGCTGAATCGCAAAACCTGTGGTTTTTTGTCTTTCGTTCTAGACGACTAGACGATTGCTTTAGAAACACATAGGACATAGGTATCTCCGAATATTTTATTCGTTTTTTGCTAATGACACATCTACAATATTCGTGGTGCCGAGTGTTTAAACACACTTAGCCTCAGAACTAATTCAAATTATGACAAGGAATAAAATTGACAACTGACTGTAACGGCATGATCATACAAATTACTTTGTTCGTGTATCGCCACTGCCCTGTGGTTAGCAATACAAAGCCCCATTGCCATGAGTTTGACTCGTTTATTTTACCATCGTACATAGGAACATAGCACACGCTATGTTCGAAGATAAAATAATCGCACGGTATACATGCACAATACAGTTTTGCAGTTTAACTTGCTTATTCTTCGGCCCGGTCTTTTGTCTATTTCGTGTTAGTTCTTGCACTTGTAGGTAGATATAATTCTCATTGTTTCTTCTTTTTCACCTGCTTGGTAACAGAGAAAGAACACTTTTCAACTTTCTCGTGCTGTGAGTTTCTCTATTACATTTCCTCGACAGGCACAGGGCCAGACACCCCATAACAATGACATACTGCAGAGGCTTCTTTCTATAGGCGCAGAAAAAAAAGATGGTTTCGCTTCGGTACTAAAATGCCTTCATTGTTCGTTTTTTTTTCCACGTGTCTTCATGTGCCTTGGTTTTCGCTTTCCGTTCTAACGAAACATATACACTTAAAACTATTGCATGTAGTATATTTCTTTTACCTTTCTAATTTTCTTCCTCTGTCCTGTCCCAATCCCAATGCCCTTATATTCTTCAGTCGGTTTTTACGATGGGAATGCGGGAAAAACCCCGTAGGAAAGTAAATGCGACGACGTCTGTGGAATTGGCAACATCAGGAATGGGGCGCCTCCTCAGTAAGTACCAAGTGTTGAAGGCGCGCACGAAATGAAGCCGTAAAACTTGCAATTTGCCGGCCGCATAATTGAGATCGGGAGGGTAACTCCTGTCCTGTTAGTCCTGTGCTACCTTTGTATGGCACCTTTTCTATACCTACTAGTCTGGCTCTACGCTAGGGCTGTTTGTATAAATAAATCTGTAATGCCAGCCTGCTCCCTTCGCCTTCGCCGTTGCCAGTTCATCTGTCGATGCCAATACTGCTTACCCATACACACGCTTTGACGTTTGAACTGTATTACTGCATACTGCACCTGCACACCCCCAACATTGCGGTTGTTTAAAGAACACATAATATTCTGCATAACCAGAAAACTGCTAAATCAAAAAAAACATTAGAACTCAAAGATTCATAATTTGGTTTTTTTAAACTTTAAGCTAATTTTTTAATCTTTTTCGTTTCTACCGTTGATTAATCGAACATCCAGTATATATTTATGTGTAGTTGTAAGTCGTAATTTCTCATTGCAAAGTCAGATTCAAACCTGAAACCTTCGCAAATGCTTTCTATCAATAAACTAAACCATTCTCAACCATCTGCTAATTGAGAATGAAAATACTTTTTCGTTTTTCCAATTCGTTTATGCTTTTAGTTTTAGTTTACGTTGTTTTCGATTTACGTTTTTCTAAACTTTCCCAAACGATTCGTTCATTGACTTTTCCGGCATGCGTTTTTTTCTTCACCAAGATTTGATTTAAATCCGTGTGCAAGTGCGAATGAGGACAAAAAACTTACCAACGAGCAACGAAGGATTAAGCGTCGTCCAGACTAATTTGCAGAGATTAACATTCGTTCAAATTGAACTCCCCAAACGTGTCGTTGCACTGTCGTTGTCACTGTCGGCTGTCTGCTATCTCGTTTTCTACGTTCTACCAACTACTACATATGCAAATAATCAGTGCATTGGAATAGTCGATAGGTAAAGTTAATTCAAAATGTTTAAGGCAGAATTTTATCTGTAAAATATTAAAATATCAAAATATCAAAGAGAATTTACTTCTGGCAAATTACTAAAAAATAACTTTTATGAGAAATGGAGAAGAAAATAGTGAAATGCAAAAGGACTAACTACAAGTAACGACAATACCAAAGCACTCTCGTCCTTCAAGGCTTGCGGTGTTACAGTGTCAACCGACACCATGTTCATTTGCCTAACGCCCTCTAACACAACTGACAAATTCCGAAGGAAAGAACTTCACGGACGAGGTATTAAAACAGTTGCTAGTGTGGAAAAGGTCGAACAATAATTCGATTAAAATCCTACAAGTTCAGCATTTTTTTTTAGTTCATGATTCTCATCATACTGCAAAACCTATAACAAACCCTAATATAAAGTTACATGTCGTCCTTTTGTTTTTGTATAATCATTAGTCGACTTCAACACCATTTTTTCCAATTCCTTGTATACCGAGTGGTTGGTTTTACTTTCGAACATAACCCAACGAAAAGTATTAAATTTCATTGCTCTTTTCCCATAAGGTTATTTAATTTTGTAATTCATATACTTTAAGAAATGTCATTCATTTTGGATTTTTAATAAGTATGTATGTATTATCCTTCGTCTACTCTACCCTTTCGAGTGTGAGACGTTTTCGTTTGGGTGAGACTTCATGTGTTTTGCATTTCCATGTTACTACAATTCATCGCATTCGTGATAGGGGCGCGTCTACGGGTTACCATATCATCGACAACACTTCTCATTCCAGACTATACTTTTGGATAGACGACTGTTTTCTATGACATGTAATATTGACAGTATACACATCTATTGAACACAGTCGACACAATTGTCTCCGGCTCTGGGATTTGAACCCACGACTCCCCGATTAATAAATACTTATACAAAATGAAGTATTCATTAAGAATTAAAAACAAATATTAGAAATAAGGACAAAAGGAAGAAAGAACAAAGACTTGTGTATATAGTTACTGGAATATTGTAATTCCATTTCTTAATCAATAAAGAGACTTGGAGAACACTTGAAAACTTTCTTTCTGATACGAGTTTCGGCGTATAATGTATAAGGATGTAAAATTCCGCGCTGTATACTTTCAGGCGAGTATATAATGAAGCACGCAATTTAGTAATTAACCTTTATTCAAAAGTTTTATGTTTATCTTTTGGGGGTTGCACACTAATAATAATAATAAAAACCTTACACCACAACTTCCATACCTAATATACTAACGGTTTAAAGCGTAATTATATTTTATTACTAACTTTTTGATGTTCAGCTGGCGAAAATTAATGCTAAGAAGTTTTCAGTATAAGTAGAATAGAAAAGTTTGATTCACATATACAAGCGCATAACAAAACTATTGGTTTATATAATAAAGCAATTTGGAATAAAAAGCAAATTATTCTGCAGTTATGAAAAAACATACCGTGCGTTTATTTTGTCGTGGAACATAGCATGTGCTATTTCAAACTCATAGCTGTGGGGAGGATTTGTATTGCTAAAGACACACCGACGGACGGGGAGAGAGTGGGGATGTGGGATGGACGAAATCACACACCGATGACAAGTGCGAACTGAATCAGTGTGACAAGTTCATTGATCGTGCATCGCCACTCTCGTGAGTTTAACTCGTTTACTTTAGCTGAGAACATTGCGTGAGCTACATGCTATGTTCGATTGTAAAATAAACGCTCTGTATATCTCCATATTATAAAGTTCTTAACAATTAACAAGTTTTATTGAAACGCAAATAGAGGTAATTATAGAATTTGCTAGTATTTTCATAATTATTGTACATGTTCCTTGTATATATACGATGAAAGTTTGATTTCAGGTCGATGTCGATGTCAAAGTACTTACAATGAGAATGAAAACATCCAAACAAACGTATCCATAGTTGATAGTTTGCCATTGGTATTGAAATTGAACTAACTTCTATTGCACTAGTAGAAATGAGTTCCATATAAAAGGGTCTTATTGAATTTGTATGAATAGATTTCCGTTTTAACAAAAATGTCTGCAAATGACAAAAACAAGATTTTAATTAAAATCGGTAGATATTTGCGTTACATTTGCCCTTGTTTCGCGTATTTGCAAGGTTTTCTACAGCAAGGTGCGGACAATTCAGGTTCAGTTTGTTGCAAATATATACAGGATTGGGCAACTTTCTTCTGGAACAGGTTGTAACAAAGCGGATGGGTTTGGTGTCAGTCTGGTCAAATTCGGAGTGTAGGTAATGACGTAAGCACACAGGCAATGGAACCAAGCTCTTACCATAAGCAGCAGGCGCGAGTCCGAAAGTCTTCCGAAACTCCAAGCCAAGAGTGTTCCCTCAATTCATATGACCTTTAACGACCTACAATACAGACCGTCGTCAGGCGAGGAGGCGAGGTTACGGAGCGAAAGAAAGGAAGGGAACACGCGGTGGCCGCGCCCGCTCGAAAATGACCCAGTTCGAAGTAACGTACACGAAAAAGAAAGGGAAAGCCCGCCTGGTTGCCTATCGTGCGCAGCCAGTTTTGTCTGAAGGTTATATAAATATAATATATTTTAATGAAATGTTTAATCTTTGATTCCTGTGTTCTCATGATTTCTTTTTCAACATCTTTATTTTCAACGAAACATTCAAAATATTTTTGTAACGAACGAAAAGTTGAGGATTTGATATTCATGGAAACTTTTATTTAGGATGATCTTCACAAATAATTTCAATTCCGATGCAGGATCCAGGTGGCATTATTTAGGCAAAGAGACATAATACTGGAATTGTAGGTAAACTATAGCAATCTAATTATTGTGTACTTGACAGCTTATAATTGTATATTTTTCCTAATCCCAATTGGAAGTGATTCAAACGAGATCTAGGGTTAGCTATGAATATAGTCAATAAATAACAGCGACACCCACTAGAATTTTGGATCGCTCTGTACATATGTATAAAAGCGTCGGAAAAAAAAGTTGAAAATATAAAATATGGAGTAGTTGGTTGGATTCTGACAAACTCGTTCACTTATCGTTAGAAAGTGGATAGCTTCGTAGATGGCAATGAGCTGGAAAATAGAATTCAGAACGAAAAAGTGAAATATACAAGGTGATTCAATGTTCAAATACATTGAAACTCCAAATCAATACAGGAAAAACTAACACTCTAATATTCATTAAATATATCTTTATCTATAGGTATCGAGAAAATTGTTATTCAGAGATAACTGGTTAAGTACATAAATAGTAAATATTTGCTTCCAAGAGCTAAGAATTTTTTATTGAACCCACCCTGTACATACATGGGATGTGATGTTGTTGCTTTAAAACAGCGCCATAAAAGTTTCCCTTGTAGCCTGTTTCCTTTTCTTGGAATTTCCATTTTCTTATAGTCCCACCTTTAAATGGCTCCGCGAGCCGTTAGATATGTGAGCATTTTTACAATTCTTCAAGTGCTTTCATTAGAACGTTATCGCAGCATTAATAACATTAGTTCTATTGGTACTCAAATGGTTTATGCATGCATTGGGTGAAAATATAAATCCATATAAAGAGGTGATAGAAACTAATAACGTGAAATATTGGAATTTTGTCAGCGCCCTCTTACTTATTTTGTACATATTAAATCTCCATTACTATTGACAAGAATGTGATTAATATGGCTGCCATATGTTTATTCATAAAATGCCCGTATGGTGCGTTCGTGTCTATGTAAAAATACGTGGGTTACTTTTAGTGACTTCTCTATTCATGTATATTTCATTAGTCGGTGGATATTTTGTTGGAGCCATATTAGTCACGAAAATACATGTGATTCATATATGTTTCTGATGTCAGCGCCCTCTTACTTATTTTGTACATATTAAATCTCCATTACTATTGACAAGAATGTGATTAATATGGCTGCCATATGTTAATTCATAAAATGCCCGTATGGTGCGTTCGTGTCTATGTAAAAATGCGTGGGTTACTTTTAGTGACTTCTCTATTCATGTATATTTCATTAGACGGTGGATATATTGTGAAAATTGGGGAAATATTTGTGGAAATTGGCAATCGGCCCAGGGATCGTAATCGTACAAACCCTCATTCGTCTTGTGTTAGCATACCATTTACTTTACGTTATTTTGGCAGGAGCGCGTTTTTCGGTTACGATATACTTTAATATAACTCTGTCAAGCGTTCACTACCAAAATCCTTATAACTACCTATATGCTACAAATCTTGTTGAAAGACACTTTCAACGTTCAAACTATACCCCATACGTGTACATCAACTAGTGAACGACTTATTCCTTTTTGTTGTTGATGGCACTGCCAAAATATATATGGAGGCGTCGTTTCTAGCTTGCCGAAAATTTACTTTCAGGGCCATAAATTTATTTATTCTATAAACAATGTACTGGACGTTGCAACAAAATGTTCTGATGTTGAATAAATATCAAAGCCAAACGACACACGTAAAATCTCAGATCATGGGATAAATAAATTCGGAGTAAAAATTGTCGACAGATTGACGTGTCAAGCACCAGATGGCGTTAAAGATGTGTAGATATCTGTACCGTACATCAAATACGCAATTTGTATTAATGTTCTGATGATGAATATATATCAAGATCAAAGGCCTAACGTAAAACTTCAGATCATGAGTAAAAATTGTGGACAGTTTGACGGGTCGAGCACCAGATGGCGTTAAAGATATATAGATATCTGTACCGCACATCAAATACGCTATGATGAAGATAAAAAAATTACAGATTTCTACATAATTTAAGCGTCATCTATACTATTCATAAACTTCAATTATAAATATTGGTGTGGTGTATTACCCTGTAGGAAGCTTATATCGTACGTTGTATTATATATCGTAACATAATATAACTTTCTTATTGGAGATTGTTGTGCTTTGTTGCTTGTGTTGGTGAATACATTCCGTAGTATCGTGTGTCATATCATTTTTTGGCATCAAACACTACAAACACATGATGTCGAACGACGAGTAGAAAAGTTATTGCTTACGTGGTTGGCTTATGTATGCTACACTTATTTCACTCTTAACTTATATAACTAGCAAATTTCAAGAACCTTGGTCAATTAAGCTCAGGAGGTAGGTATCTGCCAAACGGAAGATATAAATTTCAACTACATAATTGGATACAAGGTTTTATATAATTTAATCTTGAAAATAAGTTCAAGGTTGTAGCTTCATTTACTTTTTGCAACGAGCGAAAATAAGCCACGGAAAATATTTGAAATAAATTTAAGATTTTTGAGGGAATCAATCACAGAATGTTATTTTGAAGCGAAGATACTCAATAATAATTTGATTTTAAGTACATTTTCATAATTCGAAAACTTGCTGCGTGGAGTGTACTTTCGCAAACGTACTACACGCGGAACACGCCCATACCACGTCACTTGTTTGTTAACTTAGTTAGAAGAACAATTTAATAGAATAAATCACATTATCTTTTTCATTATTCAAAAATCAGAAATTGCCCAAAAACATGAATCTAATTTTAAATATTTCGCATCTGGCTCAATAGTATGCAACAACTTTTAGTAATTTATATTTGTTTAATATGCGGGCATACGAGAAGCTAATTGTCTCAACTCAAAACACGAAACTTAGAAACTGACAGTTTCGTAAATAACTAATCAAAAACACTTCAACATCAATAACTTATTGCTGATGAGAACTTAATTTTCTGTAACTATACATAACATTTTCCTGAAATGGAATGGCAGAAACATTTCTAGATGGGACATGACGCGTTAATAAATTAATTTGAAGAAGGTACGCCTCATTGATAATGTTAATTTCGACATAGACGTGATTGCTTTGCAAAGGTTTGCCTTCGTCTCTCTATCTATACTCATCCTGTCGAATGGTCTCTTGTCTAGTTTTTGCTCCATGTCCTCTGATTCGTGCTGTAGTCGTGGTACACGGTCCAGTCGGCAGTCGATATCGATTATTTAATCAAAAGCATATTATTACCAAGTTCTTATTACTGTAGTTATAGAAATGAATGACCATACGAGAATACACCGAGCAAGGGGTGCTTCGTCATAAAGTTTATGCTTTGAACTTTCCTGTTTAAAAGAAAAACGCAAAAGACGTTATTACCACAGAATAACCTAACAGAACAGAAGGTTCACTTCGCGTCTTTTGGCAGACCTTGTTTGGTGACCTTCGACGTGTCAGCCATGTTGTGTGGAGATTGGAATATGCGGGAAATTTGAATTGTGAGGTAAATTCAAATTTCCCTCATTTTCCAACCTCCACACAACATGGCTGACATGCCGATGGTCATCAAATGAGGCTTGTCGAAATTAAATATAATAGACACGAAGTGAGCCTTCTGTTAGTATATATTTTATAATGTATTTAGAGTTATTCACAAAAATACTCATAAAAGTGTAGATATTTCTGAAAATGCGTTTAAATCACAAACAACTGATAATAATTATTTCGAGACTTAAAAATTTATGTCATAATTTTCAAAAAAAATCCTTACAAAAGTGAAAATCGTAATAATGCGTTTGAACCACAAAAGAACGAATAATAACGAATTTGAAAAATAATTATGATTTGTTTCAAAATATTTTTACATTTAAAATCCGTGTGTATGGGTCGCTAATCGCTATAACTGGTCCCTGCTTATTTTATCTCGAATGTTTTGGAATATATGATTTAAATAAAACTTGTTAGAAACAATTTCAAGCAAGCAACTTTG
The DNA here is from genome assembly GCA_030264535.1 of Liometoxenus newtonarum. Classification (NCBI taxonomy): domain Eukaryota; kingdom Metazoa; phylum Arthropoda; class Insecta; order Coleoptera; family Staphylinidae; genus Liometoxenus; species Liometoxenus newtonarum. The sequence goes on from JARJEB010001221.1 coordinate 14,312, forward strand.
GCTGTATCACTGTTTGCACAGAACCTATTTTTATTCTGCTAACACCCTATATAGACCCAAAATCGCACAAATATATGCGATTAGTTTGGCTAACACAATTTTCACACCAAAGGACGAATATTTACAGCCAGGTACTACATAATTAAATTGCTGATGTTGGTCAGTGAACTGTATAGTCGGTTAGTTCATTATATCCCGTTACTGAGAGTAATTATGCTGAAACCTAGCAAATTCTCATCTATTGCGGATATTAACATCCCAGCAAAAACTGTCTGGTTTATTATACGGAAGCTAACCAAACTGAATTCGATTCTGTAACATTGCGTGAAATTTTCCATGGGAACTCCCCCAATTCTGACTTTTTAAAATGCAGTAATACACCATTAGGGAATTTTTTTGTCTAAGTTGGTGACACTTCGTCGATCGACGTGTCAACGCCAGCGCTTGCAGGCAGAATAGGATAGACAAAGCTAGCAATATACTTTACATCATTAGGTAATTTTTTTGTCTAAGTTGGTGACACTCCGTCGATCGACGAGTCGACGCCAGCGCAGCAGACCTTGATACTTGAAACTGAAGTGTGACATATGTCATTCCCTAAAGGTTAAAATGGAGATACAAAAACCCTACACCAAAAAAAAGTTGCTTACTCTATTTTTTAAAATTTGCGTTTAGTATTTTCATTTTTTTAATAAAAATTAATTTTGGTTACATAAAAAAATGTAAAAATATTGACATTTCACACAATATTGACATTTCATACTTCAATTTCAAGTGTCAAGGTTATTTTAAAAATTATCTTGCTAGCTTTGTCTATCCTATTCTGCCTCCGATTTTCCATTACGAACTGTTTCTTAATGAAAACAAAAAGCGTTGTATATGATAGGTAGAGAAGGATAGATGTATTAAGAAACCGCTTTCAGTACTAGAATAGCTTTATTATGAACTACTATTATGTGTTCGTATATTTAATAGGTTCACACATAACTAATAAAATTCTGTAGTGCTTTTCCAAATATTGATTGTTAATTTTATTGCATTTTCGTGTCTGGCTTATATTTGGTTCATAACCTCGCAAGGATTATTAACTTAGTAGGAGATTCGTGTTTTGCCGTGTTGGTCTTCCGTTTTGAGGTCTAACCTAACTTTTCAGCCACCCTCCAAAGCAGACATTCATAAATATATAATTGAAGGATAAATTATCAACAAGCACGCTATATATTTATATTCGTAACTTGGTTTTATACAGGGTGTCCCAGACCAAACGATACAGCGGAAAATGGCAGATTCTACATGAAAAACTGATTAAGAAAGTCCCATACCAAAATGTTCAGGGAAGCACCGTTTTTAAACGGGAAGCAATTTAAGTTGACCAATCAGAAAGCTTGAACATTTTGGTATTGGACTTTCTTACTCAGTTTTTCATATAAAATCTGCCATTTTCCGCTGTATCGTTTGGACTGGGACACCCTGTATATTTGGATTCTTCTACCTCCGATAAATCGACATTTCCTATAAATTATTAATTCCCAACATTATTGGTGTATCTATTTACCTAGTGAAATTTAAAAATTTCGCAAATCTTTCCATTTTACATTGATGTATGAAACGTTTATTGTTCATTATAATTATAATATTGAGGTAATTTAAATGTTCATTGTGGACAAGTACTGGCAACGCGACGACGATGGCTAAGCAAATTTTCTAACACGTTTTCGAACTTATTTTCCTGGCATCCGCATGCACCACGAGATGATAATTTCATGGATAATTCATTCACGCTAGAGAGCCGCCGCTCGGAATTTATGTACTTTGCTAAGTGAACAAGCAACCAAGCCGACCGAGAGAATAACCCAGGTCGAACCAACTAACCAACTAAGGCAAACCAAGCAAACTCTCCTTTGGTAGAAAACATCTTAGCAAAGCAAAGAAACGAAATGCCTCCTTAGCAAAACATGAATACCACAATTGTTATGTTTCGCCTCCAAATATTTACCTCAAATGCCATATGCTGGTTGGCATCGTTTTTTGGCTTGATTTTTTCTCGTCCTTAATCAAAATAATAATGCTTTCAACACTCATGCACAGCGACGACTTGCGGTGTGTATTTCCATTATTTGAAATAATTAATTTCCATTCGGTCTGTTCATATTCATAATGAAGCTTTCAAACTAATGCAAACCTCGAGCATGTGAAGACTCATAGCGGTTAAAAAGAAGGACAAATTAAAATATAAAAACTACAAACAGTAGATAGAAATTTAATTACATAATGTAAATAAAATAAAATATTAGATTTCAATACGAAAATGCAAATATATGAGTAAATAGTTTTTTTTTATTAGTTTTTATTTACTTTTATTAGCAGTTTTGTAAAGGATTTTGTTATGAATATATTCATGTCGCTAGTCACTATTGCTAGCTTTTTGTGGTGCAACTCGATAATATTTATTAATATGAATATAACATGATAAAAATATTTTATTTCATGTTTTGTTTTAGTTGTTCAAACGAGAGGAGATAATCATTTTTCATATTTTTCAATAAAAATTGTTGAGAGTTCCTTCCTAACAAACAATTCAAAACATGGCTTTAGTAGTTTACGTAACAAGTCTGGAAAGTATTCAATTTGTCACGAATGACGAGCACGATAATTTGAAGCACATTGCGCGAGTTTGAAAGTGAATGTTTTCCACTCGCGTTAGGTACACTACTTTTACTTCGGCCACATTTTTCCATCGGAACATTAATAAAATGTTTCTACGTAAAACGATTTTTACACAAACTGCCATGACACTAAAGCAGTCACTTGTCATGACATAATTGATGAGAGATATTTTCTAACTGAAATTCAGCAATAGTAGTTTACGTAACAAGTCTGGAAAGTATTCAATTCCTCACGACTCACGAGCACGATACTTTGAAGCACATTGCGCGAGTTTGAAAGTGGATGTTTTCCACTCGCGTAAGGTACACTACTTTTACTTGGCCACATTTTTCCATCGGAACATTAATAAAATGTTTATAGGTAAAACGATTTTTACACAAACTGCCATGACACTAAAGCAGTCACTTGTCATGACATAATTGATGAGAAACTGTGCGGGAAAGTGACAAACTTGTTTGTGTTTTAGACGAAAATTTACACCAATATTCTATCAGTAAATATTTACCATTTTACTGATGAATCATGTCAACAGCAATTTGCAATTATTTATTTCGAAAAAAAAATAAACACCTGAACTATTCTCAACAATTTCAAATTCACTTGCAATTTTATAAATAATAATAATATTTGTAGATTAGATCACTTATTCATTTTCTGGCGATTCTTGTCCAATTTTCTTCCATTTGTAATTCACTATTTAGACATTTTTATCTGCTTGGATGTTCAAAACAGATAAATTTTGTATGACTATGAATGCACTTGTTCAGATATGCGAACAACATCCATTTCGCTTTCGAATTTACGTATCTGTACTCTGTTTCAGTAAAGCGTCAGTATGTTTGGGGGAAAAGAGGGTTTTTGGAAAATTTATACAGCACTGTACTCTTCATATTACACGCCGACGATCAGCAAGTACTCCCTAAACTAAAACTGCGCTACGATATGCGCCACAACATCAGACATCGGATAGGGATATATAAAAGGCACCATAGGACATGGACTGTAAAGGGAGGAAGAGGACAAGCAAGTCAAGGCACAGGCACACGTCATGGGGTGAATCCGAAAGGGGCCCAATAGAGGGTATTCCCTATCCCGTAATCGTAGTACCGTTGTTGAGTTCGACTATATCCTTGTAGATACTTTTATTTCGTTTTCGTTCCAAATTTGAAGTTCCAAGCGATTCGTTTCGGTTTCACCCCCGTTCATACAAATATAGAGAAGGATGATTTACATGTATTTAACCTTGACTGTCACAATAACGCGTATACAAGAGACGACCTTGAACGTGTAGCCAAAACTGTAAAAATCGATTCAAAAAGTGCATAGTCAGTGGATTCCTTGTTCATTTGTATAT
>JARJEB010001222.1:0-22416 GCA_030264535.1 Liometoxenus newtonarum
TCGGACGCATTAGTATTGTCCACCCGTTCAGACCGTTTCCATTTACTTAATACTGTAATTTCAACTTGGAAACATGAAAGGGATTACGTTAACGTAATCGGAGCAATGCAATGGGCTGGTCATTTCGCTCCTTAGTTAAATTTAAGAAAATATTCATTCATGGGTTTCAGGTATAAACCGAACAGAATAACCGAACTGAACAGAATACAGCTGAACGGAAAATTATTGGACAATACTAATGCGTCCGATAGTACATAACATATTCCTATAGGAAAAGTCAGAGCGACATGAGAGCCCTCATTTAGGTGTAATTTGTATTACGTCTTCATGGTGCACCCCGTTGAATAGGCGCGTGTTTACGTATAGGTACTTAATAAATACCCGTGACGAGCGCAGGAGCGCGACACGAGATCTATATATACTTCGATAATTAAATCAATTTAAATTATGCACGGATTTATTAGCATTACATTATTATTATTAAATTAATGCCCTCATGCAATGTCATGCCGCGTCGCGCTGTGCGACTAATGGGATTAAAATTTGTGACAACATAACAATAACAGTGCAAAATTCGCTTTAAACTGATTCTCTCCGCCTTCGTCTGGTCTATTATTAAACACATGTTTGATGCGAACTCCATGACTCATTTCAACCATCCCCTAATCTGCATCCATCTAGCTAGAGCTAGAGACTTATGGTTATATGAAATGAAAGAACGAATGAAAGCAAAAATATATAACACAAACGCTTATTCAATTTTTCATTTTTACATAAATTATTGTGAATGTTATTGTTGTTGTTTCCAGTTGTTTTCGGTTATTCTTTGTTTTATTTTGCTTTGACACAAGTTTTCAATAGATATTGCATTGTAAACATATTGTATACAAAGTCGAGTCACATATGGATTTGGAAATGATTTAGTTGTTGTTTTACAGAATCGATAGTAGTATAAGTTTGTGACAGTTACAGTTCTAGTTTGACAAGGATATATGCCTGGATGTCATCTCTAAGTGATCATTTGCCGACACAAGACACCCTGTGGTCAACTAAAACACCATATGCAACATATTAGCAGCCTATACGCTTTGCCCATCTAGATGGATGGCATATTGTGGTCGTGAAAATCTACAAACCAGAGAATCAGCCAACCAAGAGTAAGAGCAACAGCAGCTTTACTCTCCTACACGTCATATGATCCTACAATTCACGGCTTTACACTTCAAATGCTGGATTTACCAGAACAAGTAGCATTAGATATCGAATAGTGACTGAGTGGTTTGGTTTTGAACAGCACTCACCAGTATCCTGAACACATTCACATAATATAAGGGTTTGAAAATTATATGAGCATACTAGAATGTGCCACAGCTGAAGAATGCGACCGTTTAAAAATACAACATGCACAACAATACCAGAGTTAAGTTAAAGCACAAGGAAAGGAACGAACGACGAGCAACGAATGCGCTGCCGCGGAAAGTGAATTTATTTTATTTCGGGGAATTCATGAAATTGTTAGGTGTGATTTATATAGGAAAGTGTTGAAGACTACTTCCCGTATTGCATTCTCAATTGCTATATAGGTATATCTATTTGTATACGATTTCGTTCTTTTTGCTTCCACCATTTACACGTTCCATTGGCGTTGCAAAGGTAAGAGTTAGAGCACCGAAGCACCCGAGAGGCGAGAACGAGAACCCAACCACCAGAAAATGCATCATAAATAACGAGCGCGTCGAGGAAAAACTCGAGTAGACCTATTATAAAGCTGCCATTTGGCACACAGGGCTTAAAAAGTAGTATAAATATATTTAAAACTGCTACAAATTATGGCGGTGTCTACTACCGTGCGGTTAGCAAATGGAGTTGGGTGCAGAACACTTTTCCTAAAGCAGATTTTGAATTATTAATCGGACGATTCGACCGTAAACGTGCCAGTTTCATATGTTAGTAACAAAGCTCCTTATTTATTTGCTTTGTATCAGTGGAGCGCATATTTTAACATAAATGCAAGCGTTACGATAGATAAAAACATAAATTAATTAATGGTTGTGTGGGCAATAGTGATGGGTAAGTAACTAAGTACCAGTTACTTTGTATTCGTTACTCGAAAGGACTCGGGTACCGGGGTATTCATTAAAAATGTATTCGTTACTTTGGTATTCGTTACTGGTGAAAGTAACGAATGTATCCGGTAATCGAAGAGTAGGTATTTCGTTACTTTTTCGGTACTATACAACAAACGTGAACGGCAATTTAAATTTTTTATACTATTCTAGTTCGAATGTTCGAAAAACTTTACCTCTACCAGAACGAAGCAACGACAGGCGTATTCAGGGGGGATATAGGAGTTAGAACCCCCCCATTCGCTCTTTCAAATAAGTATACATTACAAACACAAACTTTAAAAATAAATTTTTTTTGCAAAATAGTAAAGACGGGTGATGAACCCACCCCCCATGGCCCAGTCCTGGATCCCCCCCCCCTGAGTAACGATATTCGTAACAAATACTTTTTATGAGTACTTAGCCCGAAAGTAACGGGTAGTAACGGGTACACGAAAGTAACGAAAAGTCCCATCACTAGTGGACTGTAACAATAAATAAAAGACATGCACATGCCACTATACGGCCGAATTCGTACCTGATTCGAGACCCAGAGAACAGTGGCGTAGCTACGTAGCAAATTCTGTGTTAGCAGAGTGGAAATGGGAAATTCCATATCCCATATCTGCATATCACAACTTCAAAGCATTTGCGGAATAATACCAAATCATAATTTAAATATTTTTTTATTTAATTTTTTTCAAAATTTTAACATTATCAATTTACGAACGGGGCCCCCAAATTGTTGGGGCACCGGTGCGCCGCACATAATTGCCCTATGATAGCTACGCCACTGCCAGAGAACCAGTCGGCACTAAACAATCAGACCCCTCGTCCAATCTAGATATTCTTGCAATCACCTAATATAGTTGGAAGACTGTATTTTGGGGACTTTGTATACTACAAGGAAGTAAACAACTTAACAAACTTTTGTCTGCGTCTGCAACCGTCATCCATTACTTTGCAGTCTCAATGAACTTGCTAGAAAATATGACTTTATGCATATAGATATAGTTTCACATTGTACTACAAAGCTTTCAAAAGTATGATGTCGCTTGGTGTTGGAGCTTTTTGTTCATGTCCACTATAGGTTGTTTGAACATGACAACAAATAGCAGCGAGAAAAGGACTAAGTGGCAAAGTGCACTCTGATGATAGTGGCGAAGGCGTTTTGTAAAGAGTACCTAAGTGCTAAAACTGTTGAGGAGTCATGGAAATTCTTTGATTCGGTGATTTCATATTACATTTCTCCTCATACAAAACAACTATTGCTGGTGAACTTGTAACAATTTCAAAGTTCGGGCTGATGAGAGGGTGTTTTATACATGTGATGATCATGATGGCGAATCTAAAAATCTAGTAATGAGTAATTGAATGAGCGTTCTTTGCCTATTCGATTTTCGTCTCATTGCTTTGACATGATGTGAGGAGGCTTTCTATCTACAGAAAAAAATTTAATTTACAACAAAGAGACAAGGACCTGTGGGGATATTATCGAGGGACACTGTCCTGGTCCATAGTCCGCATCACAGCTACTCATTCACTCACCAAACTAACAAAAAAATCATTGAAAACCAACAACTAGAACGAACGAAAAAAATGGAATACAATCACAAGCGACTCTTTCAGAACTTTTCAACAACTAAAAACCATTTCTGAAGTAAATACAAATACTAACAATTCGGTACATATACACCTATAATAATTGATTATTGGCGTGCACTTTCCAATTATCGTTCCATTTTCCAGTAGGAAGAGGAATTCTACCGGTGTCGTGTTATTAAAAGTTTGTTTCCAAGTTGCCCCTGTACCTACACCTAACACTAACTTTCATCCTTCCATCGATAACTCAAGTAAACGTACCTTTTTCTCTCCCTCTCTCTCTCTCTCTCAAACTAAAACGAACATGTGGCCATAACGCCGGCAATATTGCAAGAAAAAATATAGACAGCCTATAAGGGGTTTTGGTAACAACATCGAGGTTGGTGGATTTCGCTTAGCCCTTATAGCTCCACAAGATGGAAGTTTCACGTGCGAAGGTTGTCTATATACATCACCGATGCTCCTACTTGGAGAACACTTTATAGATAGATAGATAGTAGATGTCCGTAATACCTTATATAAATTCGAAGGCTTTAAGGATTTCACGCAAATGCTCGCATATTTCGCGACACATACTCGTTTCCTTCTTTCTGACGTTTCCTATTTTTACATTCCACATTTTCCTTGCTCTACTCTACACAGGGTGTTCTGAAATTGGCGGACAATCGCCAGGTAACATTGTAGATCGGGTCAAAAGAAAAGGAAAATCTAAATACCAAAATGTCCGGAAGGTCCTGGTTTGTCCTCACGAGGTCCTTAAAATTTGAGTTTTGGTATCATAAAATCGGCATAAAATCGATTTTTTTCTTTTTGTAGTTAATATCTTTTAGTTTACCGAACAAAGTTATATCGTTGACTTCTTTTTTTTATTTTTGAAATCAGAAAAAAACTAGATTTTCTTTTGTATGAATATTACTTTTTTTCTAAAAAGTACGTTTGGCATCATTGCATATTTTTAGTAGCTTGATTAAATCATCTGTCAGATTTGTTTGAAATATGTAGCTACGTTATGGTGGCAAATTCAAAAACATTGGAGGAATGTTGTCATTTGACATTTTTGTATTAAGATTATCGTTTTCTTTTGACACGATCTACAATGTTACCTGGCGATTGTCCGCCAATTTCAGAACACCCTGTATAGCCAAGACTCAAGTCTAGGGAAATCTATGCATAACGCCAAACATTGTATGGGGATGGACTCAGAAACTCTTGTTGGCATAGAAATCCAGGGGATCCTATTTTAAGCAAAAACAAGACATTATAATATTAGATACATACGTACAGCATCTCTCATTTATCTGAATTACTCGACAGGGTTAATGAAGCGCACACATAGTGTCGCTAAACGTAACAGAACTGAATCAAACACTGTCCAACATAATAACTCCTTCATTTATTACGGGAACATTTAATGCACTGAAAAGGATCGCATGAAAGGCTGCGGTAGCGTCATGCTTTTATTAAACTTTTTCAAATGTAAAATGTAACACTTGTAATTTTCTAAAGAAAGATATAACGATGTACGATTTAGTTTAGGATGTTTATTTGATTTAATAGAATCATCAAATAAATAGTCATATTTAGACCTGAGCTATTCTGGAAAATAAGCAATTTTTCCTAAAAAATTAAGTAGTCAGGAAAATTCAACTTTGAAGTGTGAAATTTGAAAAAACTTTTGAATCTGGCTAGAATAATGAATTTTTTTTCAATATGGAATATAAAGATATTTTTAATTTGAGAATCTGCAAGTGTCCGTATATTTTTTTAATCCGTCTAATCAAGAACTTAAATAATGATTAGACAATTAATTTAATTCTGACTAAAAATGTATAAAATGTTTTTTAGAGAATCTGTACAGATCTCCCCCCCCCCCCCCTCTTGAAGTTTTAGAGTAAAGTTTAGAAGCATTTTTTTTTTGAAACAGAATTTGCCTTGAAACATCCCTTATGAATTATTCACGCTTATATGCATAGGGAAGAATGCAATTACGCTCGTTAAATTAGAATTTTGTTGGATGTGAGGCAATACCTGAATTAACAACGGGTCGGATTTATTAAATATGTAACAAGGTTATCCTCGTGCACATTCATTATAGTCATAACGTAACTCGGTCATATGTAAACACATGCTACCCTCCTCGCTTTACTAGCTATATGATAAGTTGTCATAAGTAAGCGCGGAAGCGTCTAGAATCGATTGGTATACAGACAGGAATTTAAAATTATAAGTGACACTTAAATAGTCGCGGTTTGTGCGAAAATTGATGAAGGCTGATGATTGTAGACAGGATAACAGCATTAATTTCTTACGCTCCCCTTTTCGTCTTGTAAATCCATATATTACAGTAGCTATAGTACACAGTGATCAAAAATGAATGCTGATATCTAGTTGGCTGTCCGTGTTTGAGTAATTCATAAATAGACAAAATGTCGCAGCCAAGTACAGATGCCATATTAATTTTTGATCACTCTGTATATGGTAAGGTTTACGAAGAGAGCGTGATTTCGATTCGTGTTTGCATTTTAAATATTGTCGTTGAATTGAAATGCCACCCGGGCGTTCGTTCAAACATTAAACGTCTAACTTTTGAAGAAGAAAATTACTTAATGGTAGTTTCCACATTCCTTCATTCCCCGTATAAGTATGATACGTAGCAAGGATATTAGAGTTTCGAAGGGAACATTTCAAGCTTATGCCTCTTGGCAACATTTCTCGATTCGAATACCTAAGCCAAGGCAATGCCGTCCACCTGACACCTTCGCGAGTTTCGGTGCGATTAGTTATTGCCTGTCATTCCAAGTTTCTGCGTGCAACGCCAAGAAAGGGTAGGTTACAGTAACTGCCTTACTATGACAACATATTATCCGAAATTTATAACGTTTTCCTAAAATCGTTGAAAATTAGAGTAATAGTGATCAGTCAGCTTCCCAAAATCGACGTAAATCGATCAAGCGACGGTAATTGCAACCATCTTCAGATATAAATAGTATTGGTACGAATACGACGCGAGTCTCTGGGGATTTATTTTCGCGAATATTTGCGGAATTTCCGCGGCTTGCAGCTATTGCGAGTCTTCTATTCTTTTGAGATGAATCTATAGACGAAGGAAATGAAATGAAAACGCAACGAAACGAACGAACCGACGAATTCGTTGATTTGGTTGGAGATTATTGAAAAAAAAGCGCCACCCCTGCTTTACCTCGGAATTGAAATTCATTGAAAACTAATTAAAATAAGAGTTCATTTAGAACTGTACAATCATCATAATTTCGAACAGATTGCACCACACACAGATATTTCTTTTTCCTTGCTGATTTCATCTATCTATAGCCTCAATAAGTATTTTTGTTTTATTTATTTGCTAATAAATACTCTCTACTCACATTGGTGTAATTAGAACTTCTGATGCCTTTTTTAATTAAGAGTCCAACTGCAAGGGCAGAGAGTATTCTTTATTTATTCAGTTCCTTTTGCAGTTTGTTGAAGCATAATTTTCCCGATTTCTTATTTTTATTTATTTCTTTCCTAGTTGAATAGAAAAAGAATAGGATAGGATAGGATAGGACGAGTCAAGATATATGATTTCCTTCCAGCTAACATAATAATGAAACCCTATAACTTAATCAACAATTCTTTATATATATATAAATACATTCGTTTGCAATTTTGTGTCTTGTCTTATATCATAAATCAAAGTGTTGAAAGGACAACATTGTAGTTTTTACATCATCAGAACTGGAAGTTTTTCAAGAGTTTGTTCAGAGTTTCGCAATAGTATATACTAAGGTCTAAGATCGAATGAATGAAGAATCAACTATAGAAACTATTGGACGATAATATGTGTGCAACGAATTCACCGGCGACCGACGAGACCAGTTTATAAGTTTAAGCTTTTCCATGAACTCATTCCTTGTTCCAATAACAATGGCAAATATGTGCGATTAAATTGTGTGGAAACGTAAGTTCGTTCAAGCATTTTAAACAAACACAATGTCGGAATTGCATAAACCGGGCGTACTTTCTTTTTTTTCTCTCTTTCCTTCATCAGTGTGCGGTGTATAATGTGTTGTGCCTTTCGCATTTTCTTTCATATATTTCATTCTAATGGTCACTCGACATATACTCAACCATTGAATAACTATATACTATAGTCTGAATATGAATGTGAAATGGCAATAGCATTGACAGAGACCTTTTTGGCCTTCTGTAATTCACATTTGAATTCTCGCAAATCTCGCATTCTATAACCCCTAAGTTTATAACCAACTATCAGCAAAGTCATGGGATATGAGACCGTATGTGTTATGTGGATGAGGATGCTATAAGTTTTCTACTTTGCGATTAAGTGCGTTCCGCTCTAATCCAACCTCATGAAAATTAGTATCATATAAGCCTGCGTTATGGATAGTAGTTTATAATGGATTCAGACAAGTTTAAATTGGTTTAAGTCAGCTAATGACCAGATATTTTATGGAATATTGTTAATAGGAGTTATATTCGTGGCACATTTTCATAAAGGACAATAGTAAAGTCGTATTAGTGCCGCTGCTATTGAACCCAGAAAGGGTATAGATATTGAAAACGAATCGACAAACTTTCCTCATAATTATGAAAACTACGTCTAGTTATATGAAAAGAGAACTCAACAAGCATAATAATAAAATTGAAATAAAAAACGAATGAATTTTTTGCCATTGTAGATACAGATATCGCGCGGTTCTGAACTATTTATTATTTTCATATAGTTCCTGTTATTTTTACTCGTTAATTAGCGCAAAACCCCGGAATACCAATATTCATAGCGAAATGATAAGCAAATGTCAAATTGCAATGACATATTTTTCCTATCGTTAATATTTGAAATACTGTTTAATTTTTTTTATTGTTTTTTCGAATACTTTCCATCCATTTTCGTTTCAGATTGGAACTTATAACAAATTGTTTTTGACTGTGATCGGCTTAACCTATTTTCATCCGTCAGCATCCTTTTTTTTGTATCAATTTGAAGGAATTTAATCACAAGTATGATTAATTTTGTTTAACAACAAAAACAAACAAAAAGTTGACAAAAAAACACATTTTGCTTATTAAATGTCTCGTAACGCGTTGCTATTGTCGCCAAAATAAAGAAACAAAAGTTTTACGTCAACCTTTTGAATTGTTTTGTAATGTTTTGTTATGTGAAAAAGTTATGGTGACAATTCCAATTCATCAGTTGAAGTAAACGTTTAGGTAGATAGTAAAACGGTAAAAATGCCAATATTTATCTGACATTCGTATACGTGCAACGTTAAAAATGCAGAGTATAAATATGCTTTAGGCAAAAATGCACATTATTCCATGTGAGATATTTCGTGAATAAATAAATAACTGCTACGGACAGATATAGAATATCCAAACGAGGAAGATGGAGTATTGAAATTATTTTTTTATTATACACTCACTTAAATTATGAAGCTAGAGTTGAAGATGATATCATAAAAATCAGTTAAGCACAAGCACACACTGTTTCAGTTTAATATGCATACCGGCCCCTCATCCCCTCCCCATGATCGTTAAAAATTACAAAAAATGACAAAAATAAAAGAAAATACGGACGACGCGCTCATATTCATTTGAATACCGTCTATTTGGTTATATTCCATCATAAAACTAGTAGTTGTTGATTGTGTTATGCTTCGTTCATTTAAATGTAAACAATAAATTGGAAAAAAAGGCACGTACAGCCAGCTATAGCGTAGAAATTCTGTAGAAAGTATAATGGGAGATTTCATTAGGAAAATGCATGTTCATGTTTCGCCGGTTATATACTGTTACTGGTTACAGTTACTGATAGAGACATTCTGACATTCAAAATATTTAGAGCTTTACATATTAGAGAGGCATTCACCTTTTATTAATGAATACTCTTTATATGTATATGTTTCATTTGCTTATAATTGGTCTTTTTGCCTGCCCTCTAAGCATCTATGCAAAATATATGAGAATCGAGAATTGCAGGAATACAACCCAACACAGTAATCATTATAAATGCTTCACGCGGATTTGCCTTCTTACTTCCACCTTTCCAGCACTACGTGTATTCTTATTTTTATTTGTAAAAGTCCTGCTGATGTTGTGTGCATGTTCACGTTGCGAATGAAGAAGCGACGAGCATAGAATGTTGCATTATTACTGCATCATGATGTCTATGGCATGCACAAATTTCGAACGTTCGCCTGCAATCATTTATAATGCGGGAAAGGAAAATACACCACCACCTCCGCACGTGCAATCGTTTTATAAATATTTGCATTCAGATCGAGCACACGGCATACGGCAACGAACTAAAGACTGCTTTCTTCGTACATAGACTTTTGACTTGATGTGCATGATGTTCTCTTTTATAGTCAAGTATACAACTTATACCTACACACGCATATTACTGAGTATAGAACATTTTATATGGTTGATGCTTTGCGCCTTTGGAATTAATGGAATATAATAAATGCATATAATGTGCAACCAGGTCTCAACCTCAAGTGTGGCAGAAATGCATTTACAATATAAAGTATTGAATAGGATTGCAAGAATTGTATGTAGTGAAGTGCTCTATGAAGGGAATCAACATGAAAAGTTGGCATATTGCGTTTTAATTGCGTTTTCGTACAATTCTAAGTAGCTTAATAACTATAGTCAACTTGTAAAAGATTGTGTTACGATTTTCGAAATTTTTGATTGATATCAAAACGACAATAATATAGTGGAGTTGTACGACTATGGGACCATTAGTTGTGATTTAAAGTTTTCACTTAGTTCTCTCGACTTTGTCCAGGAGACGATTTCATGTTCATGTTCGTTGAAGGTTTCCAACAGATTGTGACAATGATATATTATAGTTCTTGTTTAAGAATATTTCCTTTCGTCGATTTATTTTCCTTGGTTGCGACAATGATAAAAAAAAACTTTCCGAAACCCTTCTCCCTTACAAAATAATGTGACTACGAACTACGATCACTAGGGGACTTGAAACTGGAAAGTAGAGTAATCGTGCATTAGCACATCAGAAAGAGTCAACTTTTCATTTGTAGTCGATCGAGTCGAGTATAATTTTGATGGAAGATGGAATAAAAAACTGGTGTCTCTACTACTTTTACTATACCTTCATTTTCTAAATCATCATTGCTTCCTTGTTTCTCTTGCAGTTTCGTTTTATCAACGATTTGTTAAACGAAAAAAGGAACTTTTTGGGATTCGCATATGCGAACCAGATATAATTTATTGCTGCGAATTGCTAACGCAAAAAATAATACAAAAACACTTTCGCACGAAGATATTCAGACTCAAAACTAAATCAAACCTTATAAATTGCATTTGGTCTTTTCGCTTTTAATGCTTAAAACGCATGTAGGCATGTCACACATACAGATAAGTGTAAACTACAGTTTATCTGTCACCTACGCGGAAGTTCAATGTACATATAAGTTGAGGAAACTAAAAGCAGTCAGGCTAGAATCAGAACCAGAAAAAAAATCTGTTGTTTCTTGTTTGTATACCTATAGGAACATAAATGTACAAAACTATGGAATATGCGTACAAGAAAATCCAAGCACTGCAATATCCGTTGGCCCTTTGTGTTCAACTCTGCCAAGACAAACAATTTACCCCGAGAGTTAAAAATAAAAAATAAAAACAGTGCAGAAAAGTTTTTATCTCGTTCAAATGTATTTTATTTGTATTTGCTTCAGTTCTTCTTTTTCTTGTCTCTTGCGTGTTTATGAGTTGCTTTAAGAGATGTGCCTAAGGAACTTACGTGCTGGCAAAAAGAAAACGAAAAATCTCTTTCAACCCTCAAATATATTCTCATACCACACATGTGAAAACGTTATACCAAATTACAAGCTCTTACGTTATTTCGTTTTGAAGGTTTGATGTTTTGAGGTGGAATGTGGAAAAATTCTCTAAGCGCGTGAGCAAAAAAAAAACATTCCAAAAAATTTGATTGAGTTACACTTTCTATTGGATTGGTTGGATGTATTTTCCAAAAACGACGGTCTTATTGGGAAACGTAAAAAATATTAAGTATGATCATGACGTCCACAAGCAATCAATCGTTCGACGAGACTACCGAGACTACTACGGAATGAAACTGAAAGCAGACGGGATTGAATATCTTGGTGCATTTAATACAAGTGTTCAATTATCTCCTAAATTCCTTTTGATCTTAACTTAAAGACAAGCCACCCCTAGTAGGTACTAAGCGCTCGACGATCCTATATATAATATAATTGACTAATGAGCAATTTCAACACTACACAAAGACCCTCTTCTCTTGTCAATCTACTATCTATCAACAAACGCCGAATATAAATCGATTCAACGGGGCGACCGGATAAAAGAAAAAGTTTCAGCGGCGGCAGCTGAATCATTCTGAACATTTCTGTTTACTCTTTGCCGTCACCCTCTTCGCCCTCATTCAGCATTTTCTTTTTACCAAATACCAACCCGCGCGCTCTCGCGCACTTTTATTTTCATGCTTATTCGGTCTTTTTATTTTTACGTCTTGATTCTCTTCCATCTTCTATATAAACGCAAACGCTTATACGCTTGTGTGTTCTTCCAATCATCTTCCTTTTTCTCTCCAGAGTACATCTCCTCTTCGTCACTTTATGCGTATGTAGGTAGATTCTTTTTCTCGGTGCGGCCTTTTTAATTATGAATTCGCGTGATGGTATCAACTAGAATTCTAAACATTTCCAGGAAATAACCTTTTTTGCTTTACGCTTAAGTATTATGTGCGAGGAAACGGCCAGGAAACGGCACGATACTTAAGATATTATAAAGTAAATTGAATTAAGTTTTTCTTGCTTCAATGTTCTTGATGCTATTTCTGTTTCTTAGCAAAATTCGACAAGGTTTTGCCGTTTGTATTACGGATATGAAAATGAATCTTAGAAAGTTGTCACGTCACCCTCTCTTTTGCAGTTGAATTAAACAACCACGCGGGGATTTCGAAATTAATTAATAAACACCGGCACCGACGTATATAAATTTGGATTTTCTATAATGTCATCAACATAGAAACGTAGATATTCGTTTGTAATTTTCGTTTAACGCGTCAAATCTTAATAACAATTAAGTCATAACGAGTGCTTCTGCTTCGAATCATAACAAGCAATTGTAGGGTTGGGTGTAATTAAAATTTATTGAAAAGTCTATCCATAAATCTTAAGTTAAAGAGTTTGTTTCTAAAAATTTGTTAAAATTTAAAACCTCATCTCACGCCAAATAATAGTTTGAAAACGTCCTGCCGCGTAATGATTGTTAAAAGATTTTATTTGATTATTTGATATACGAAACCAGATTTTGGCTAGTCTGCTACTGGCGAGTGTTTGTGCAGGTCGGTTCAAAAGGGGATTGAATACTATATATATACAACTACGAGTATTTCATATGAATAGAATAGAGTGTGTACTATCTACATATATGTATGTCTGGCTGGATGTAACATGTGTGTCTTTCTTTACGACGAATGGAGGACTTGATGATAGGAAACCTTAATACATCTCAAAAGTACTGCTGCACATTGGATTGCATTTTCAACTATTTCATACGCGTTTAGCTTGATGTGCATGATTTATTTACTTACTGAAATGAACGAAGGCACGTGTAAACGAGAAGCTGGTCAAATGCTTTATGAAGCAACAAAACACAAAAAAATTATGTTCCAATGAAATAAACTCAATTTTACATCATGACGTGATTTATGCATATTTTATGTCAACATTAGTCGCTGAATTTATACATATAGATAGATAGATATGTTAGCAAGCAGTCAAGCATGCATCATATAATGTGATGTGAAAAGATACAGAAACAGTCATTTTAGATTTCATTCGTGCTTTGAAGGGGAAATTTCCATCTAAATAAAAACGAGTCGAGCATTACATTCCTATCACGAAAGCGCGATTTAGAGAACAGGGGCCTGGATAAAAACATTCTGTGATTATGTGTGGGATTAGTAAAATTGAAGGATTAGGCTGAGAATTTGACCTAAATGAAGGTTTTTTTTTATATGAATAGGATGATAATATAAAAAAAAAGCGAATCTTTCGAGGCTTCGGGGGAGTCCGAAATGGGCAAGTATTAGCGAGAATTGCGATTGTTAAGGTTCAATTCAGCTCGAGGCTGAAGGAAAAGGACAATATTAGATTATCCATAATTTCGTCTATAACACAGACACAGATATAAGATTTTTTAGTTCAGTGTACATATCAGTTAAAATATATACAATTTGTTGTAAAATGTAAGAGAAATGATGAGCAAACCTTGGTGGAGACGCGAAGCGACATAAGAAGAGAAAAAGCTAGGTCAATGAGAGTAATGTACACTTTTCCATTTTTTCGGTAGAAGATATTCGTGCAGTCTGTATATACTCGTATGAATATGTGAAGAAAAATCCTCCTTCGCTTTGTAGCGATGCATATTCGCCACGGCCGTAAAATATGCAAAATTGAAGCCAAACTCAAAGGACACTAATTGAACACTTTCGTCGTGCTAAGAGCAATGCCGGAGCAAACCTCGCACACATCACACACATCACACACATTCGCCCTGTTTCATGTGCTAGATATGTAGGTGCATCCACAACATACTCTTTTCTGTCAACATTCCTCATACACAAGTTTCCCATTTATCTACACCTAAACACAAGTTGGCATGAATTCGATGGCGATTCATAGTCACAGGTGTACTGCAGTGAATTTTTTAACTGATGTTGTAGTGTAAATTTTTGGAAAACACGCGATACGCAATTTCAGTATTACCTAATCCTGCCTGATTGTTACCTCAATCGGTTCAATATCCGGACCCCAATATGTATTGATAGTCTATACAGGGTTACCAATATCAGGACACAAACACTGTCAGGCGAAGAGGTTGCAAAGCAGACTTCCTGAATTGGATGGCTGGCTATTCCATGCAAACTCCCTTTTTATTTCCACGTTTCCACCTTTAAACACCTCCCAGCAATAAAGCAGCAATATCCTTAGTCAAATGTAGATCCCCAGGGGTTATACGTATCATGTCACTTTTTCCTGGTATATACCTAGGCGTCCGATCAGGATTCAATTAAACGCATAAGTGCTAACTGCGCGTGGATATATTTAAAAGTCAAAGGCTTCCTCAATATGTGAAGCAATGAACTGATGAAGCCTTGTAAATGTGTCGTAAAGCCGTTCTAATGACTATTAGACAACACGCTGTCACCGTCATTAAGTCTATAATCAATTATGATTAATTAACATTGTGGAAAAATTTGGTGGAAAAAAATGTATCGCCTTTGTACAGTGTTAAAATTTCTGTGAAATTGTGATGGTGTAGTGATTACTCATTGAAATACATTGCCACTGAGAACGTGACGGTTACGGTGCGCGCGGTTACTTCGAAGTAAATATTTAAACTTGTGTTTATTTTGATCGAGTCACGTGCAGTTGAATATTATCTACTCCACTTTAGACGTAGACCTAGTAGCATTCTATCCTTGCATGTTTTATTTTCTGACTGACTGTGACATACGATATACGAACGAACATAATAATATTTTGGTTGGAGTGTAGTATATATCTCGACGTCAAGGAGAGGGAAAAAAAACGAGAATATTCCTCTGGGGCGTGCAGAGAAGATCTGACTTTCCGCTTGAATACGTGCACCGATGAGATCGCAACTCATTTATATTACTGATAGCGTTGACATGGCCTGCAGCCATATGGTCCGATGGTCGATACATGTTCGAAATGACCCTGGTGGCCCATTTAATTCCAGCAAACCAAACGTACGAACCCTTTTACTAATGCGGAGGCAATACGACAATATAACCCATATCGATAGCCATAGTATATATATAGCATGGCACTTTAGTCGAACAAGTTTTCCGATTTTTCGTTATTCTATCTGAAGCCATATATAGAGCATCTTTAGAAATAGTTTTATTCTTATATGACAATAGTGGCTATGTGCGGTGGTAAAAAGACGAATGCGATCTATACGCGCGTCCAATTTTGATAAATTGTTCTCTCGTCGTATGTCGGTCGTACTTTGTTTGAAAAGGAGAAATGTATTTTATGCTTCAGTTGATTCTATAGCTTTTACCGAGACACGATTTCGAAACAGTGAAAAGTTCAACTGCAGCCACAGATATTTCGAGATACCTAATAGAAAAATTCAAATAAATTTATCTTTTAGCATTTGATTCTTGTACTTTAACGCAACAGACATTTAATTTAATTATTATCTTTTAGGTAAATGGGACTGATGTGAGCAGTTTCCCACATGAAGATGCTGTGCGGACATTTCTAACAGCCGAGGAGCCCATCGTCGTTGAAGTGAAGCGTCGCATTTCGGATGACTTCGAGGCATCAAACAACAATCTTAAAACCCAACAAACGTTGTCAACTTCACCCTCATCGCCAGCATCATCGCATTTCGTTTCGACCGGCGTTCAAACTGACTTGGCTGATTTCCCTTGGATAGACGATAACACTCTCGATTGCTTTGGCCAGCACGATATCGACTTGGAGGTATAATAATAATAATAATTCAATATATTTGTAAATGTCATAATCGCCGCTTCGCCACAGTCGTTAACTTCTCGTCTATTGTTATTTTTTCTCTTTGGCCGTTGGCGCTACGCGATTGTATTTGTGAACGCGATCGCGAACCAATAACCGGAGCAAATGAAACGTGACAAATTAAGTTTAGGTCAACATCAGGACGCCGAGAGTAAATTGAAATTGTTGCTGCTGTGCCAATGTTCACACAATGATTTTAATAGATGTGCACCGCATGCACGCAACATATGGAATTGTGAATCTATAGAAATGTGTAGCCGTAGAATAACACCAGACTCGCAAAACTATGTGACTGAATTCGCATGGGATCTAGTAGCTGATGAAATATGATACATTCGATGCACGAATACCATTCACTCTGTTTCCGCGGTTTAATAAAATTGAACCAGGAAATGATCTTCTTTCATTGAACTAATATAAATTTCTCGTTCGATGTGCGTGGCACGTGAAAATCCTTTGTGTTCACATGATTTATATTGAAAAGGCACAAAAAAACATCTTTAAATTGTCGTCAGGCGTTGACGTCAATTCGAATTTTCATAGAAACGATTACACTTGAGAGGACACGGATTTTTCTACTCGTTCTTGGCTTGGCGATGTGGGTCGATGTTGATTTATTTATCACATTACGTGCACACATCTGATTTATGACACTCACATCGATAAAACCTGACTTCTTAATTTTTTTTTTTTGCATCAACACTCATTATTTTCTGTTAGCTGTTGTAGTTAAAATTGAAACCTATCAGTATATCTATATTGGTTGATAGGAAACGTGAGCGGTCAGTCGTTATAATAACTAATCTATCTATCTGGTGGTTCATTAGAATATCATCATTAATCCTAGTTTCGGTTTTCCTAGTTCGTGAAATGTAATCTCAATATAGGATCTCGACACGTTATGAATGTCAACGCTATCTGCTGCCCGTTGGTTTTGGTTTAGAGCCGCACAGGACTCCCCAGGGAAATCAAATAGTTGTTGTATTGATATGAGATTGATACCTCCATCCTACCTCGCACGACTTCTTCGACGATATCATCGTGTGTGGTTATTTGATTGACAATGAAATGTTTTATGCGCAAAATACAGTTGATTTCCGTTTCAATGTAAAGAAACATGTAAATCTTACTTTAAAGTCTTGAAGAAGTTGTGCCAAGTCTTGAAGATTTCGTGTAGAGTCTATGGGGTCGTGACGATTGCTCAAATCTGCAACAACAAATAAAGCGTTCAGTTTATGTTTGCAAAGCACGTTGTGCACAAATATTATTAACCGGATAGTAGTATATGGCATTCACGTGCAGAATGCACAGTAAAGCGTGCTTTCTGCATTCTGGCTGCAGAATACATAGCACCGTTTATGTATAATTGATTTCCGTTAAGTAAACGGTTCCCTAAATACAAATAAACATACAAGTGGTTTCTTAATTGAATCATATCTAGAATCATAATTAACTGTGATTAGTATAGAATAGAATTGCAAAATGATTGTAATTTGATGATTTGTGGTAAAAGTCAATAACGGATGAAGGTTCAAACACACATAAATTGAACAAACGACGTACAATAACGCGCATTATCCTTTATTTCCGTTTTTGCTCTTTGCCATTCGCCCACAGCAGTAACGAATACTCGTATATTGTGGACGTGCATCACATTTCAGTTCTCAAAACTTTCCTCATTTGCATCGGATGAAAACTTTTTAATAAGAAAAACATTGAAAATTCTTAAAATAATATTTTAACTTTTCTCTGTTTGTCTGTCCGTCTCTACTTGGTGCTGCTACCGCAGGAAGTGACGTTGAGGAAATGTAGCAGCGATGAAAAATTGGGCCTGACTGTTTGCTACAGCTCTGGATCTGAAGTAGATACATGCACCGAGGTTTACATCAGAGACATCGCACCACAAAGTGTCGCTGACCGTGACGGACGGCTACGCCAAGGGGATCAAATCCTTCAAGTAAGTTTACCCCGCACTTTCAACTTCATATCTTAAGAATGATTTATTTTATTCGTGTGAATTCCGTAGGTTAATGGAAAAGATGTTGCAAACAGAGAGGAGACTGAATCATTGTTCGCCGAGAACCGAAAAGCCGTCACATTGCTCGTCAGTAGGTGCTACAATCGGGTAAGTTAAGCAGCTTTACCAGCCCAGCCATCACAAAACTCTCTAACATGTTTGTTGTTTCCCACGATATATACCTATATCTATATAGAGTGAAGAGTATTTGGATGTAGACGGTTTATGTGAGGCGTCACCAGCTTGCAAGAGCGCAGCTTACCAAAACAGCATCATCGAGCAAATGGTGCAGCAGCAAACAGCGAACGATATTCAGTCGCAAACTTTGAAAAACGAAATGGTACCACGCGTTCCATCCCATTATATCCAGGACAAATTGAATCTTACCAATTCGTTGGTACGTTCAAAGTTGGACTCCATCAACCACGAAATCTCGGAACTTAATCAACGCATGCAGAGTATACAGTTGGTGAAAACGACGGCGGATAAAAGAAAGCCACCGCAATTGCCGCATGTACCAGCTCCCCTTGAATCAGACACCGAACACATTTATGAAACAATTCCCGAGTCGGTGGATTCCGAATTGGAGCCAATTTATTCCTGCCCGTATGAAGCCGCTGGCGATGAAAATATCGTCGAGCAATGGCTGAAGGCGCAAGATAGCGAATGGAGCGCTTCTGCCGGCCAGCAAGAGATTGTAACCAAAGACAGCAATAAGTCTGCTGTGTGCAAAGAGAAGGCAAGTATCAGGAGCAAATCGTCTAAAAGTAACAGTAGCGGTGAGGAGCATGAAAACAGTTCGAGTGCGTATAATACCGGTGGATCTTCAAATAGTAATCCTTTAACGTTCGAACTTGCATGCAGTCTCGACGCTAAACAAAAGGATGAAACGTACAGATCGACTCTGATACTTTGTCCGACTACGGATCCACCGTCGCCAAACCACGAGCTGAACGATAATATCAAGCAAACGAACACGACGAACTTGAAACCAAAGTCTAAAACCAAAGCCAGCTCCATCACCACCGGCAGCAGTTCGAAAACAAATAGTCCTTCATCGCCAACGACAAGACCCATCACGGCGACGGCGGCACCAACCCACATTCTTTCCGACACAATGTACACGAATGTTGCCAACTTGCAACAAACGATACTTTTGCAACAACAATTATTCCGACAAGCGCTCGGTCAAACAAACACAGACGGCAACCAAACGAAGCCAACTACAAGTTTCACAACGGGAAGTCTAAGTCAATACCAGTTCATCAGCGGAAATAATCAACAGGTAAACATCACACAAACAAGTTTTAATTACGTAAAACAAATGCTCATTAAATATGGGGACTAATTCAATTTGTTACTTAGAATCGTACTAGTCGCGGCACGGAAAGTGCTACAATGGACACGGCAATGGAATGGAAGGTGAAACGACGTGCAGATGGTACGAGATATATCGCAAGGCGGCCAGTGCGTAATCGTATTTTGCGAAATCGCGAACTTAAACTTTCCGAAGAGCGAGCCGGCCTTACAACTGAAGATGACACCATTTCCGAACTAAAGGTACGTGTTTAACATAGGCAACCAATCTCATCCATTTATTGTTTTCTTGCTTACAGGTGGGACGGTATTGGACAAAAGAAGAACGCAAGAAACATTTGGAAAAATCAAAGGAGAGAAAACAAAGACAAGAAATACTTTTGGCTTCGCGCAACCTAGACGATAATAACGAAATGATAATACAAAAGACAGACAAGAACAACTGTCCCTTAAGTAAGAAAGTAGTGAATAATATTGATAACACTGTGAAAAAACAAAAGAGCAAACAGAAGGTGGTGCACGAGAATTTTCCCACCGTTCATGATGCTCATGGCAATAAAGTGGCGGCGAGTCAGAGTAACAAAATGATTGGACTTCTATCAGTAACCACAGTGTAAAATATAAATTAACCATTGTCACAATGTACAATGTACTTTAATCCAGCACCTTATTGCTTTGTGAATCAGCTACAACTACGTTTTTGTCATAACAATTACAGTTTTTCGGTTGATTTGACAAATAATTCTCTACAGTTTCACCATAGTAAACCCAATATGTGATGTTTTTATTAAATTAGTGTACATATCGTAAATAAATCTATATATTATCTTCGAATGATCAAGTTTTATTTATTATTGGTTTGGGTGGAACGCGTTTTTCAATATAACAACTCGTGCTTTCATGGTAATTAACGAAAAGTAACGAAAAGAGGACTTGTATAGACCTAATCAGTCGTTTTTTTTTGTAAAAACTATAATCTATGTAGGAACAAATAAGTATTAATGAAATTTAATAAATAAACTATAACTGAATGACAAATACCTCCGTACCTCGCACTACACGCAGGTTTATAATAACAACAGTGGCCATTGCATAATAATGGAATGAATTTTTTTTTGGTCTTTGGTCATTTTCTGAGCTTTAATTGCGGAATAAGCCGTGACTCCACGCAAAAGCACTCATAGCAGCAATTGCAGTGATTCCAGCAGCAACTAGCATAAGTGCTGAAGCACGATCACTTTCAACTGGTGTTTCTCGATCTGAAAATTCGAAAACTTAGACTCTTAGAGAATGTTAAATGAATTCTGATTGTCCTACCGACTGGTTCCTTGATCGGTGCATGCCTTTTCAAGAAATTGCGCACATAATCCGATACGTTTGTATTGCCATTGATGATGTTCAAGAACTGTTTATTCGGGTAAGCGAATCGAAATGCCGGTGCCAAGTAACTGCACAAGTACAGGTCCAAGGTTGTTGGATGATCTCCCAATATGTACCGTTTGTTGCTCAAAAGGTTGGATAAATCTTTGAAATAGTTTTCTACTTCCGAATATTTCTACAAATTGACTTCACGTTTATTACAGTATTTCTTCATTAGTCATCAAAGACTTCGTTCGAATAATTGAAATCACGAATATAATACGTTCATAGAAATAGATGTTTTCGTTACCGTTTCAATAAAAATTTTAAGTTCTTCCTTCCCAACCATCAACTCAATGCTTTCGGTCATCTTTTTCCGTTGATTGTGCCCATAAAAACTACTGAAGGGAAACCACATTCCCTTCGCATAAATACCGGCGGATACAGCAGCGTTTTCGTCGGTTCCCCATGCATTCAGTAAAACTGCAGGGGAAAGAAATCGCTCGCCGTGTGCGAGGTAGGCACTTAATCGCGACAACTCCATTTTTGAATATTCCTGATTAATTTTATTCTGTGTCTGCAATAATAACAGCATAATAAGTCATGGTTCTTTCATAAAAATCATTAAAAACTCACAATCCTTTCGATAATCTTCCGGATTTGCTCAGGATGGCTAAACGTTGTTCCGTTTACATTCAACTTTGGCAAGTCAGCGTTAGCATTCATCCGGGCCTTACGAATTTCGATGCGGGTGCAATTATTCAATTTAATATTAAGCTGAAAACGTATAAACAATGATTATTTTTCATGTGTTTAAAAAATAAAGCATGATGTAACTAGAAACTCGAACTTACCAACATTTCCATGGAAAACGGGTCGGCCGATGGCAAACCATAATCACCATCAATAACACATAGGATAACTTTAGTGTATTTGTCGATTTCAACCTCCATTATTGTTTTATTGTTATTTATTACTTTTTTCCCTGATAAAGTGATAAATGATTTTTACAAGAATTTTTATTAAGAAGTGAGGTTAGGTCTTAGATGGCAGCACGTGTTAAGGCTAAGTAAATTCTGTTTTCACTTTTAACCGCAAGGGGGCGCACTATGTATCGCATATATCGAAAATAAATAACCCTTTCGCTACCCATGGGACACATAGGACCCACCCAAACACAAAAAAAATATTTCGGTGGGATTTGATTGTGTGTAAATCTCTATAGAACACTGTTCCTTTCGTATATTCATTACAGAAGCAAAAAACACGTGTTTACCCAAACCTATAAAATGTTTTCAACATTTGCGTTTAATCATTCGCGCAGTTTATCATCTAGACCAGCGGTTCCCAAACTGTCTGGTTCGCGGAGCCTTTTTTAGAATCAACTCTTATAGCGGAGCCCTTTGGG
>JARJEB010001224.1:0-11170 GCA_030264535.1 Liometoxenus newtonarum
ATATATATATATTATATGTGGCCCGCAGAGTTATGAAGCATTTCCAAAGTTGCCCGGAAGATCATTTGGGTTGGCCGCCCCTGGTTTAGACGTACCTAATCGAACTATTTCATGAGAATGGGTCACCCTGTATAGATGGAGCAACCCATCATATTGCTTAAACTGTAAATCGTCCATGTATCGTTTTTAAGATTTCGACCCTTAAACTGATCATCGACTCGAATGGTTAGTGTATCCTCACAAGCCATGCTGATGAGTCCTTGGCAAGACGAAGCAGCTATCTATGGCTGAGGATATGCTGATTGTTCGAGTTGGTGATGCACTAGGACTAGGTGATCAGAGACGACGATAAGCATAAATTGGGTAAATTCCCTCTTATTTTGATTCATATCTTTCAGTTTTCTTCGTTATATCGATTTTAGTCAATGTGACAAATGAAACGAAATTTATGAAGAAAAAAAAAACAATTTATAAAATTGGTTGTCATTTATCTTTAGTCACTCTGTCTATGCTCCATTGAATTAAGGCAACAAATCGCCAATTTCCTTTTTATGGAAAAACAACCACTTCACTGGAGCCTCAATTCTTTACGATTCCATGAAATATACAACGATAATGACCCAAGTACAACATAAAAACACCCCTAATATATGTTATGATATTATGTCAATCGATAACCAATATGGCTCGTAACATTCCATCAATTCATCAACCAACCCTAAGAACTTGCCAGAAACAAGTAAAAAATAATATATTTTCGAAATTCAATAATTCATCCCTTATTTAAAAAGTATTGATGCCGATGCCGAACGAGTCTATATATAAGTAAACGTGCTTCGATATAACATGTACTTTTCCTTAGAACTTGAAAGTTTTCCAATTCCCAAAGAAAATCCCCTAGCACAGCCCCAGCAATATATTTCTAACTAGGAAAAGATAGCAGAGAATATTACAAAAGTGAAAAGTTTTATTTTGACGAACGCTTCAGTTTTACGATATCATAGAGCGTCAGAAACTTGGGATAATTTTACAGGAAATTTGCTGAAAGTCTGAACATGTGAAAATTTACCATTTTCAAAATATAAATAGAGCTATGATAAAATAAATAATAGGAACTATTCTTTTATTCTTAACTATAATTTTATTGAAAAAAATCTTTATTCAAAGAGTTTTTCTAAGGCTGAATGTCTAATTATGGTGAAAATTGTTTTATCATGTACGCAAGTTTACTCGGAGGTCAAACAATTATGAAAGAAATAATTATTTATAGCATTAAAATTAGTTATGTTTGGGATTTGAGATATTGAACTGGGAAATCTCAGGAAACTGGAAGTGACATGGGGGACATAGAAGATCCTCACACAAGAATAGAAGGCGATTAATTAATCTTTTACCAGTTTTACGACATTGTTTTCCACGAACGTGCAAACAACTTATAGTTTTAGTTCAGTTAGTTAGATTTCAGTGTTGGAATTTGGCATGCTACATCCAAGTTTTTCCAGTTAAAGTTTAGTAATTAGGAATTAGATAAAGCATTAAATGTCCTTTTTTATAAGTATGTAACAGCTGAAATATGTTGCCATAGCCCAGTTCGTATTACACAGCTAAAAATTTGGAAAACCAAGCACGACCATAGCACGCCGAAGCAAATTCTTATTTTTACCGCTTTGCCATCAGCGCCAGCGGACAGCAAAATGTTTTCTCTGCCTCTCCATGGCACTATAATATCGTAAGTGGTATGTTGACACTAAATCTTTGTGATTTAAAACTCTTCTTATGATAAATAATAACTTGGACGTTTTAGTTTTAATCTAATGACTTTCACTCGGCCATTTGAGTGTTGAGTTTAGCCATAGAAACGCGTTAATTAATATTTGTCTTTTTTTCGGCTACTTTTCCACTATAGAATTTAATATCGCACAATGTGTGGTGAGATTAAGAGTAGTCTATACAAGAAAGCAGTTTTTGTTTTCACCTAAAATTAATAGTTTGCCAATTATAAGCTCCCTTCTTTACAAACCGATTTTGCTGAATGCTCAGTTCGGCAGGAATTTTGTTCACAGCATACAAACACACACACACACACACACACACACACACACACACACACACACGCCCGCACGAAAACACACACAAACACACACAAAATACACACACACACACACAAACACACACACCCTTACGTGCACCTTGAGGAACAAACAAACACATGGGGATCACTGCAAATACAACTTTTTCGGATTCGGTTAAGCATGATTCGTGGAGATTCGTCGAAAACCCGACTTCGATTATTTGGTTTCCTATACCTATGTATACATTCGGTAGCATCAAAGTAAAGAATAATTTAATGTCGACGCCGAAAATTATTATTAAGTACAGAAAGTTTTGTGTCATAGTAGATGCTTGGTGACGAAATAAGATCGTCCTTTCTCATTAAATTTAATGATGCTTTGTGGGTTAGGTAAGCTATCTCTTTGTGAGACATAAATCAAGATCATGTTAAGGTTTCCCTTCTCTTAGTATTCTCCTTTACCATTAGATATTTTTTTATATAAAAAAAAACACTGCTACAAGACTATATGCAATATTTTTGTCAACATAATTTGGTATCGTTTATCTTGTTTCAGATTGTAGTACAATTTTTTGAACCTTCAGTGGTACGTTGCTTGATGGAACCATGGGCGAGAGAAATGGGTTTCGTCGTGTGCTACGGTGCCATCATCCTGAAACTGTACCGCCATCTGATCGAATTTAGAACGCGAAAAGCTCATCGCTGGGTTGTCAAAGATACCGACCTACTCAAATACCTCTTAATCATGGTAGTCTCGCTTCTCGCCTATATGGCCGCATACACGTCAATCAGCTTGAACTTTATGCAGGAGCACTATAGTTTGCTGTTGACGAGGCAAACCAAGGCGGGAATGTTTTACGAAGCGTGCAAACCGTTGTGGTGGGATTACGTTACCGAAATCGGCGAGATGACGATTTTGATCTTCGGCATACATTTGGGTTATGCCAGCAGGAACGCTCGCACACAATTCCACGTAAGATTCAATTAACAATTTAATCAACGTTAATTTATTGTTAGTGAACTTTTCAAAATGCACTCCTTCTGCTTCAAAAATTAGTTATCGCGCTGATGCTCAGCATCTCGAGTCGAGAAATTAATTACATTTCTGGGTTAATTAAAGTGTCAGGATTGCTGCGTGCTTTACACCCCTGTATACAACTACCACGCACTTTGCAATCGCATGCTCACGGTTTCGTGAAAGCTTTGACATAAAGCTGCAGCAGTACTCCTACTCATGTAACTTGTACATACTTGTTTATACCATTACTAAGCCTTTACTCCTCCGATCGGACCATAGAAATAGTTCAATGACATACGCACCCATCAGTTACAAGCGTTGTTTCCGTCCTAAAGTGATACGGACCCCTCGAATCATTATAATGCAAAAGCCATTCATCACTGCGTGCGGCGTGCCCAGCAAACACAAAAGAGATGTGAATGACGACTCTTCGATGTCCTAGAGCTAGACTTCCAGAGGCGTCACGTACTCTTTTTGTACAAAGCCGAATAGTCTAATTGAAACTTGAACCTGATGGCGATAAGTTTTTGAACTATCGATTAATATTCATCAAATGTGATGCCAATTTTGATACGTGCTTAACGCAATAAAGGTGCAAAGCAATTGTGTAGGTGTAGTATGTAGCTACGCAAGAGGTATTTTAGACGACACAGATTAAACTATGAAAATAATAGTGAATATTATTACCAAAATGATCCTCAGATCATTTAAATTTAAGGTGCAATGTTTGGTTTGATTTGGTTTGGTTTCGTTTGGTTTGGTTAAATTAAATAGCAGGCAAAGACATATTTCATGAAGTGGCAACAATGTGACACAACAGTTTTCGGTAACTAAAAATGTGCTGGTCATTAGAAAGGCAATTTTATAACACATATTTATTAACACAAGGATGCTCAACTTAAAACTCCAAATCATGCTTTCAACTTGAAATCCAGGTTATAGACAATTTGAAACCTGAAATTAGTGAAGGAAATTGGCTAATTTAACTTTTTGTTTTCGTTGCGACAAAGTTCGAAAATTCCTCGGACCCGAAAAAAACTCTGAAATAACGGACCAAAACTGTGGGTATAGGAGGGAGAGCGCCGCTCTTAACTATTTGCTAGGCACATTTGAACGATTCCCGAATGGATTCCAGTCATTCGGATCACATTTTTGCAGTGCACTCACGTACATTCTAAATTAATGTGGTCGCACCAAAGGCTAACCAAAATCTCTCTTGTACTGCGAACATTCTTTCTCGAACGTACTCTTTCCATACAAAATATTTCATATACAATTTAATATTATTGGTCCATGCAGTCATCCATTTAAATAAATAGGTTCGGATTCGCAGACCTTTCCGACCTCGAAGCTAAAATTATACGTGCATTGAAGATTCATTGTTCCGTAAGCCATAGTCATTTCGTAACAAATAAAAAAATTAGTACTGTTACATTATTAATGAAAAACTAAATTTAACGCATTCGGCACTCGATAAGCAAACAGTTTTATTTTTTAACTTGAAAAACATCTTGTCTTTGCATATTTTCATCAACACTGCAATTTATTAAAATTTTCAATTCTAATTATAAAAATAAACGAAACCAATTTTTCATATTTTTTACGTTTTATTTTCATAAGAATTCCACCCAATCTATAAAACAGCGAACTATGCGAGTTATTGCTTAATTTTTATTCACCTGCGTGTATTCTGCTCTGGCATTCCCCAGGAAAGGAAATTTTTATGTGCCGCCATTAGCGTCGAGCTTACCGTCAGCGGATTGTTCTACGTTGGCCGTGTATTCGTCCTGCCAGGCCTCCATCCTGACACCGTCCTCATCGCCAACTGTCTACGCACCCAACTAACAGCGACGATAACGATGATACTGGTGTTTGTGCCGAAATTTTGGTATCAACAGAAACAAGTGCGCTCATTGGCCCAGGAATATTCCTGTCGGTTACCTGTGGATGCATTTAAGGTAAGCCTAATGGATAATTACAGCGTAGCTATTAAATAGAAATGTAAGGACTTTGAAAAAAAACGAACGTGAACAAGAAAAGAATGAATTAACTCAAAAAAATTGTGAATAAATCATTATAATCACGTCAGTTTTCAATTATCCTGGCTTGTGGTAGGATTTATTATAAAAACTCTGAGGAAATTGGTAAAATAAAGGATAATGGTTGGTTCTTAGGGAGTCATTAGTTTCTTTTGTTTTTATTTCGCCACAACAACCATCTTCTAGTCTGATAAGTTTTTTGACCGTAATGTTACTTCATTAAACTTAAAAAGGATTTAAAACCTGCAAATGTGTTAATTTTAAAAGCTTTAGACTTTTATACTGTTGGCAAATTTTACCAATAGTATCGATCGTTGCCTGCAGCACACAGCTGCTCCTCCCTGGCCGATTTGTCCTCTGACGTGGCAAATTGCCCCAGACCACAACAAACATACCAGTGTCCTGGTTGTTAATTTACTCCCTCGTCTCTCGTTCCAGGCAATTGCGACTCTCTAAAAGTCTAAAGCACGTATCTCATCATTGCCAATCCAGTTCTCACATCGTTTGGGAGAAACTCGTTCATCAATTTTTAATGAAAATAAATGATGATGTAAAATCAAGCCTGGAAGGAAATCATTAAGAAATGAAGAAAAATTACTTACTATTGATCCACCGGAAATGCGAACAAACACAGTGCAATATCGATTCCGGTACTAACGAAAAAATAATAACGTTTCCGCTACAAATAAATGTATTGTTTAGTTAATACCGGTAATTACCGGTAACTTTATTACCGGTAAAAAAATACTGGTAAAACGTACTAAAACCGTTTGCATTAAAATTAAATATTTATTTACATTTCATTAAAAGTATTAAAAGTCAACACATTTGCTTTTATAAGAGAATTTTAACATAAAAATATCAACTGCCAAGGGCGTAACGTTATTAAAATACCAGTCAACGGAAGAAGTCACCGGTAAATGAAATAAATTTGTTAAAGGTCCCCATATCGGTAAAAATAACGTTTACCGGTTTACCGGTATGTTTTTACCGGTATTATTTACCGGATCCAAAGCCTGTTTTATAGTGATTTTTTCTTTTGCAGGATGTGAACGCTCATGGACCATTAACAGGTAACAATAGTGACGTTGATGTCGGCGAAGTAACACTGGCAGATATGAGTCCCGATGACATACGCGCTGAATTGAAGCGTCTTTATATGCAGCTGGAAATCTTCAAAAGTAAAACTATATGCAGAGATAACCCGCACATTTCGAAGCGACGTGGCGGAAGGAAGGCGCAACATCGCCGTTTCAGTCTTCAGGTAGGAATCGTTTCTAACTCTTGCTATATGTTGTTGTTGTGTATCATTTCTTGTTAATTGTTTCATTGTGACCTGTTTTTTTATGTTGCGTTTTGTTGCCCAGTTATCAGTTCATTTTGTGATATGATAAAGATAATAGTATATTATTCAATGAGCGCATATGCAGGCTCGGACGATTACTCCGCTCGACTGAGTCTCGCTACTTAACCTTCGCCCTCGCATATAATAGAGCATATGCGCGAATTGAATCTATACTTTATCCGCGACGACAAAATTTAATTTTTATACTGCAGTATGGCTTAAAAATACTTAAAAATACAACCATTGAATTCAACACATAATCCTAGATACGTTTTAGATGACGTTTGCGGTCATATATGAGATATTTGAGTTCAAGGCATGCTGAGTTTGTCCAGTCTATGTGTCACATATATTCAATGCAGGGAAGAGCTGTGATTGGCGTAAAGTAAATCTCTAGAGAGAGGAATAATAGTCCTATTATTGACGTGTGTCAAGCTCATTATTCGCCAGTGATATTAATGTGAGTTATTAGTTGCCTAGAAACACACCTAATAATGGTTGTTTTACTTGGTCGTCGCGGATAAATGTTTGTATACAGCTGAGTTCGACACAAAATTTTTATTATGTCACCAAAATGTCGAAAGTAAGGGATTTTAAGGATTAAATAATGTAAATACTATATAACCCTTGGATTTTCTTTTTGATGCTTTCATTGTTCATTCAGAAAAAGGGGAGTCGTGAAAGGGTAAGTGGATTCATTCATTATGTAGAGCAGGGGTCGGCAACCTGCGGCCCACCAAGCAAAATAAAAATAAATAAAAAAATTCAAAAGTGCAACAAAGAATTTTTCATAAAGTTTTATTTCGAAGCTTAAGTATGCAATCGCCCTCTAGCAGCAAATGGCCAACGAATTAGGTGTCAGTCTGCCATAAACGTGAGCATTTTTCTTCCTGCTAATTGTTAATTGAACTTTAATTAAATTCGTAAGTTCATATATTCATTGCGGCCCGCGGAAAAATTTTTCTTTTAAAAGTGGCCCGGAATCCAAAAAAGGTTGCCGACGCCTGATATAGAGTGTAAGATCTTAGAGTAAAGGTTGATTTATGGTTTCCACTTGGCATTTAATACTTAACTCGTAAGACTTAGCATTTAAAAGGTAACCTTATGTATATATCGTTTAACGATTTACATTTTGTCAATGAAGATTTAAAGACTTAACCATGCTTTTTTAAAACTGAAGGCATAAGTGTTGAATGTTGAGGCTTAGGGATTAAGTGTTAAATGCTAACAGGCGAACATAAATCGACCTTAATGTTCAGCTTTTATGCCCAGTGTCAAGTGTGCAGACTGTCAATCATTTTTTAGTTTTACTTATGTGTATAATTAAATCTAATTTGTATTTACTGAAATTCATGTTCAATTAACGAAAAAAAATTATCGTAAAATTACAAGTTTTGTTTGATAGTTTGAAGGTAAAGTGGTTGGAAGTGGAACGGCCAGTGAAGTGAAAATCTTCATCTTACAATAATGCGCAAATGAAAACTTAAGATGGCGCTAAAAATGTGGATATAGTTTACAGTAATTTCAAAATTATCCTTGACGAGAACCAGATTAAAAAATTACAGAAACCTACATTTTTAAGCGCCAGCTTATCTATTTAGTAGATATATAATTAACCAGTCATCGATGCTCAGCTGCTCAGAAGTGGAAATAATTGAGAAAACTTTTTAATATTTTTGACTTGTGGAGTTCAAAATAATTTTAAGTTATGTTTTTGAATAGTTTTTGGATATTCAAATTATTTCTATCCAAAACAGGGACACACTGTATATAGGGACTCGATCCCCATATGTATAAACAGTTTAAACGTGAACAATGCTTTTGCTTCCAAAACTTCAAAATTTGAACAAGTAACAAACAAAGTTTGCATAAATCTAGGTGCACGCGGATGCTGTCGCTTTCTGATTTCCTGCTTTATTAATCATTGCAATCCATGTTATTTTGTTGCTGCAGACTTACATGATATGAATGTATAACAAATTAACAAGAACAAGTAACAACTTACAAGATGCAAGTATTTCCATCTAAAATTAGAATTCAGAATGCAACATTGTTGATGCTAAAATATTCATTAGAATAACTGCGACGTAAGCAAAAGTAAACTGCAACTTATAACTCAAAACAAAATCGCAAGTCGGAACAGTGTTTAATTGTTTAGTCAGTTTCGCAGTTGGATCGTTATAGAAAAGAATTATAATTGTTTCAATTTTTGTGCAAATTTGAATAAGTCTTGATTGAAAATTACTTAAGTGCTTTCCAGTCGGCAATCGTTTAATATTTATGCCAATATTTTTTATGTCCTGTATACTGATTTAGTACGAAACCCCGAATATTTCCAGTTGGTTGTTAGCTTCCAATGCGCATAAGCAAAAATCAACACAAACAATAAGATTATATGATTAAATTTAAGCTAAACACAGTTTAATGGAAAATAAATAGCAATTTCCACGTTTTCATAAAAATTCCAATTTTAATCAATAAAATTTTTCCTTCTTTCAACAACAAAGACATAAATTTAATTTAAATGAAGCGTTATTTCATCGTTCAAGTACAGTCAGAGTCATTCGAAGCAAACAAAACAAAACAAAAGCTGTCTTCCTTTTGTGTGCATCAACAAAAGTTTGCCGGCATGAAACCCAGCAGTAAATGGAACAAGTTGTAAGAATCGCGCGAGTTGGTAGAGTTGGTAGCTTGGTAGAATCAAATTCAAATTTGCACTTTTTTTTTCTGAGTTATGTTGTTTCCGATGTTGGTAGTTCTTCTGACTCTTTATTTTTTGGTTGTTCATATGAGAACGTCTAAATTAATTTGTTTCTTGTACAAAATTCAAACAATTGACGTGCGTTTGAATAAAATATGTATTTGAAAAATGCGTTGAGTGCGTGAACCCAATAATTAAATGCAACTTGTCTGATGTCTCCCAACTTATATCCCATTTGCTGAATGGTAAATTGTCTTGTCTGTCAAGTTGTTTTTCACCGCCTTATCGCCGTTTCTTCACCTCGTTTTGCCGCGCATTTTTGCATTGGGACAGTAGCAACAACAACAACTGTCGGCGTTCAACTTTGTTTAAAGTCAAACGTAATTTATCTTCCAACAATGTCACAATTTACAAAGTTTAATAAGTGATGATGAGAATACTTTGTGGTCTTTACGACAATAAGTGACGTTGACGTGTGAAGAAGCAAAGCTAATAAATCGGTGCGTTACATTCGCACCGCTCAACTTCCTACTACTTTCTACTAGCTACTACTGCGTACACTGTCATCGTAAAATGGTGAATTCAATTGATTCCAGTTTGTGTAAATATCCTCAATTTTATAATTTTCTTGAGTTATTGAAACATTATTGTAAACATATTGTGGGTATTTTCCAAATGGGTCACAATTGGTAACACACATTCTTTCGTGTTCAATTTTAACAATAAAGTTATTCGACAAAATTGAAACGAAATACGTACTCACGTTTTTGGTAACTGGTTTGGTTGGAAGTAACTTAACCGAATTTTTTGTCGCTACAATTGTTTCAATCTTGCGTGTACTGTTTTCAAATGTTTTTCTCTGTCGTATGTTATCGTTGTTATAAAATTGCACAAACATCATAGGAAATTCGATCGTTCAGCAATACAACAATTTTCATGCTTTATCAATTTAGCCAATTTGGGGAATGTTTTCGACTTGCAACTGATGCACAATTGAATATCAACGATACCATCCAGTGTAGTGAATATCGGTGCTGCTAACCAGTTTTCGCACTTGGAACAAAACAAAACTTTCTTGAAGAACCTGGTATTATTGATTGTATTAAAATAATCAATCAATTCCACTTGTGCTGCCACCATTTTGATCTATAAACGTTACAAATTGTATGAATAAAAAGTGTATTATATAAAACTATTTTAAAATTTCGAATATAATTCAAATTTCAATAACGGCTTGGTAGCTCGACCGGTTAACACTTTTATGGTTGATGAGGGGTTCGTGGGTTCAAATCCCATTTCACTACGTTATACTGGGGAATTTTATAAAATAAGGTTGGCAACGCTGCGGGTAATTTCAAAAACTGTTCCAGATGCACAGGCCTCGGTAAATAAAGATAAAGAGCAATACGTGGTTTTGTTTTATTTATTCTCGCTAGTTCTAGTCATCATCACTTAATTCGAATTAATGCACAAACAAACATTAGAAACATATTACTACAAGTAAAAAAATCACTTTGCAACCAGTTTGTCGAAAAGCGTTTTAGAATAATGAACTTCTTTGGAATTGAATTTGCTCCATTCAATATTCAAAGGGAGCGGCGACTACAAACCCTAAGCAGTAGGGGCTTGGATCTGAACTTTTTCCTTTGGACCTTTCATAACAATCTTGTTCTCACTTTATTTGGTTCTCTTCACGTCTTATTGGTGGTTGATACTATTGTTCATTTTATGGATAAATACATTAGATAGAGAGACAAATGGGAAACGGGTGGCCGAAGATCCGAATGGGTGCAAAACTGGATCTGGTGGAAATATTTCAGGGATTACTTCCTAGTTAACATGCGAAATATTTGCCGAGATGTTAGACACGAAGAAGGATTATCTGGTTTGTTGTGTTCCGCTTGGACTATTTCTAACAGGATTATTTGTGATCGGCTGTACAAATCACGATTTAATTCCAAACTTCATGGAATTCAATATGTCGATGGAATTTGTT
>JARJEB010001227.1:0-19966 GCA_030264535.1 Liometoxenus newtonarum
ATTGCCAAATGTTAGAGTTTTCTCAACAAAGAATTCTCATGTGGATGTGAAAACCATTCGGAATAAGTCTACTGTTGCTGACAAAAACTACGATTACCAATATTATCAGAAGAGTCGGATACCAACTTTTCATTTTCAAAAATCTCTGCCTAGATTACCAATACCCAAATTGGAAGATACGTGTCGGAGGTACCTGGCTGCCCAAAGACCATTGCTATCTCCAGAAGCGTTTCGTAAGACTGAACAAATTGTAAATGATTTTCAATCGGGTATTGGTAAGAAACTACAAGAGGAATTAGTTGGTGAAGATAAACGTAACAAACATACAAGTTATATATCTAAACGATGGTCTAATATGTACTTGAAGGATCGCACGTCGTTGCCAATTAATTACAATCCTGTCTTGATATTTCAACAGGACTCTAAACCAGAATACAATGAGCAATCAATAAGGGCGAGCAATATGCTTGTGAGCTCGTTGCGCTTTTACAAGTCGCTCCGCGACAAAAAACTAGAACCAGAAATATTTC
This sequence comes from Liometoxenus newtonarum, assembly GCA_030264535.1. Taxonomy (NCBI): domain Eukaryota; kingdom Metazoa; phylum Arthropoda; class Insecta; order Coleoptera; family Staphylinidae; genus Liometoxenus; species Liometoxenus newtonarum. Next base: position 531 of record JARJEB010001227.1, read on the forward strand.
ACATGAACGCTAAAAAAAGCGATACAAAAGCATTCAGAACACTTTGTTCATTAACACCGGAAGTGCTTTCTTGGTACATGGCATATCTACATAATGCTTACCCATTGGATATGAGTCAGTACAACAATTTGTTCAACAGTACTCGGATCCCTGAACAGGGGATAGATAGCATTTCCACTGAATACGCACGTCATGTTGTTGTTCAATGTAAAGGACACTTTTATGTGTTTGATGTTTTAACCGAAAACGGTGACGTTGTAGAACCTGCTGAACTTTATAGTGGGATTATGAAGATTTTGGAGACGGCTGCCAAAGATGACGATCAAGATGCTAGTCAATATCCATTAGGTGTTTTTACGACAATGAATAGAGATCGTTGGGCTGAGTTGCGTTCTCGATTGGTTAATTTGGGTAATCATGATGTTCTTAAGTTGATTGATACAGCATTGTTTAGTATTTGTCTAGACGATGATGTTATCGGTGAAGACAAATATAAGTTAGTCAGGAACTTTTTACATTCCGATGGGAAAAACAGGTATTACGCGTTGGATATTTTGGTTTGTGGTATTGCTTTGCGCATCAATATTTCTTATTGCCTGATCTTGTGTTGTCTAATATTTCAAATTAACTGCTTAACAACTTACATGTGTTGGTGGGGGGGGAAGGGGAATTCAATGTTTTTGTGATAATCCAAGAAAATAGGAAGAAATTTTTTTTGCTGTATAAGGTGGTTCGACAAGTCTTTGTCACTTCAATTTTCGAAAGACGGTTATGCCGCTATCAATTTCGAGCATTCATGGGGTGATGGTGTCGCAGTATTGCGCTTCTTCCAAGACACCTTGAAAGATTCCACGGAAAATCCCCAAATACATCCAGGAGGGGCAAATAGATTGAAAGACGTCCCAATTAGAAAATTAGGTTTGTTATAAAACTGAAAAAAATCGATTACCACATTAAAAGTTTGTTTTAATCTAGAATTTTGTTTGGATGATCAAATAAAGCAAAGTGTCCAACAAGCAATAAATGATTATGCATTAGTATGCAAATCACTAGATGTTAATTTCATCGAATCGGAAGGTTTGGACAAGAAATTCTGTAAGAAATATGGCGTCAGCCCCGACGGAATAATGCAGCTATGCTTTCAGTCGGCCTATTATAAACAATTTGGTAAGTTTGTCGCAACCTATGAATCCTGCAGCACAGCGGCTTTCAGGCATGGCCGCACCGAAACGATTCGTCCCTGCACGGATGCCACAAAGGTAGTAACAATTTTATAAGTCTCTTTCCTCCACTTCGCAACATTATTTAAGTTTCAAGCAATATTATCGTAGGAATTTATTCTGGCACAACATTCCGGCACTAAACCTTGCAACAACGAACTTGCAAAATTGATAAAGAATTCTTCAAACGTGCATGGACAGCTGACAAAAGAAGCAGCAATGGGCCATGGTTTCGATAGACACTTGTACGTTTTGAAGTCTCTTAGTGAGTCAGATTTGGCAATATTTAATGATCCCGCATATCATGCTATTAATCATAACATTTTGTCAACGAGTACTCTCGCATCTCCCGCCGTACTGGCGGGTGGCTTCGGACCAGTGGTTAGAGACGGTTATGGTGTGGGGTGAGTATTGTTTTCATGGTTGATTAATGATTTTATCTCTTGCATTGATCTGTAATCATAGAACATGTCTTACAGGTATGTGATCCGTGATCACGCAATGGGAACGCTGGCAACTTCTTACCCAGGCATGGATGGACGAGAATTTATATCCTGTTTGGATCAGTCCATAAAGGAAGCTGTAACAATATTAAGTGCCTCTAAATGATAATAAATGTGAACTAACGGAATCGATTAATTAATAAAACTTTATTTTCAATGTGATTGCTTCTCTTTCCTATTTTCCTTTCTAAAATTGTTATCTTCTTTGATTAATTATTACAGTAGGTTCAGGGAACAATAGTGTCGAATTAGAACGTGTGGGGGCATAGGGATGGATTTGCCAGAAATCTAGGTTAATAAAATTGACCCAGCGTCCCGTCGTGCCATTCTAAACTGATTTCTGGCGCTGCATGCGCCATGTGGAGACCTCAGAGGAGCTGGAAGTATATATAAGAGCTATGTGATGTTAGAGTCTCTAGCACAATAATTTTGTAGAAGAATATATAAGTGCATAGGTACAGATCGCACGAACTCCAATAATCTGCAGCATGCTGTGGTCGTTGAGTCAACAGCTGAGAGACCACAAGCGTGTTTATCTGCCATGCTGGGCGCTTGTGCGCACAATAATCCTCTCTGCGGCGAAGGTGGCGGTGGTACAGAATTGTGTGAGCACGAACAAGCATAATGCCGTTAACCATAGTGGTTGCATTAGCCCGCTGCAAAATCATGCGCGTTTAGACACATGCTTTCACTATGTCGTTGGTTTTGTGGATATTCCGTTCGTGATGATGCTTTTGAGTCGACTATAAGAGAAACGAAGAGGAAGGTATAAGGGAGCATCGCAGCGCTTACTTCTGCGTGCGACTGTAGCCTGGAGCAGATCGGCGACAGGCACGAGCACCACAGGCGAACGCAACTAGCAGGAGCAGGATACCCGGGTTGTGTAAGCGCGCGCACTTGGTCCATATTGATCCCGCGCCGTCTCCTGCTGCATCTATCTCATCCGGAGTGTTCTCCGCCGTCGACAGCATCAGCGAGTCAGTCAAGTAAGTCATCGAGCGAGCAGTGTGCCCAACTTCATCTCGCTGGTCATAGGTGAAATGGGCAGTATACCAGTGCGAGTGTGGCCAGCCGTGCTAAGCTAGTAGCAGGTGCAAGTGTCTACCTGCTTTCGTGCTCGGTGGGCGTGCGTTCGCTACGGTAACGGTGGATTTGGCATGACGGCCAAATCTGGGGGATTGTCGTCGTTCGAGACATGAGCTACTGTCCCGGATCGACGAGCTAGGATGGTTCCGTGCTGCGAGCGAGCGCTGGCGCTTCTGGCCACTGCCTTCCTACTCATCAACATGCCCCCAGGTATATACTTACATAGGCTAGGCTAGTCCATTACATTATCCACCTAGTGAAACCTTGAAGATTTCATCCGCTCCTGTTACGAGGATTTTGACGGTAAAAGATAGAAGATTCCCGTCTCCTGTAAAACTACAAGTTTTTTACTCTAGGCTCGGTGGTTTCTGATCTTCATACGTATAGTGTTTTTCATTCAAAACTCCAAACTTTAGTTAATAACAAATGAATTTCAATCTAAGGCAATTTGCATAAGTTCTATAGACTCTAATTGGCAACAAGTACCTTCAAGTAAATAAGTTAGAGGATGCTTTCTAGTCAAGAATTGCCGTTATTGCGTCCATTAAGCTAGGGTGCACTAACATGGTCTCTGATGGTGTACGTAGAAATTAGGTCAATGTGTTGTTTACATTGAATCCCCCAGATTTACTTCGGACTTTGTCTACTAACAACGAAGGAGGACCTTGTTAGTTATAATACAACGTGAATGACTTCAGTAGTTATATTTCTTTAATCTCCCCAAAATTTTCCATTATACCAAAAAATGTTACAATTTGTATTGCAACAAAAGAAATTACAAACTTTCACCAGGTGAGATAGTAGCACCATTAGCATTCTGTTAGTGCCGTCCGTCAGGAGATAATATTCGGATAGGAGTGACTAACTAGCAAAGCAATGCGTTAACATCGACGTGGACGAGTTGATGCTCGGTAAAATTGGGGGAGATTGGCCAGCTAGAGGTTTTTGGTGGAGGCAAATTCGAGAATTAGCAATTTTAAAATTTGAAACATCCGAATTTACGAAAACGCGAAACTCCTGATATGCTTTTAGTCCAGTTCAGTATGTATGTGTAATATGTAGAAATATACTGGTGTTTGTTTTCGTTTGATGCTAACTTTTACACCACATTTAAGCAGGACCTGACGTGTTCTATACTATAGTTCACACCGCTTTATGGCATGGCATCACGCCACGGCCATATTTTCCAATTAGGCTCACTAATCATACATGTCTGTGGTAGCAGCTTACTAGAGATTGCACCGAGTCACTCATAATTATGTATAATCCCGGTACGCTGGAGAGCATTCATTTTTAATGCAGTACTACATTATAGATATTAACATCTTTGCCAATACTTGATGGTCGAGGCAATACAAACGGTATCATTCATTATTAACTGCCTTGCCAGTATATAAGCCTCTAGATTCTAGATCTAGTATTGCCACTCTTACACTTTACTACGTGATATCATTTCTTTATGTTGCAGGATTAAAAAGTAATTTAAGGGTATCTGGAATTTACATTTAGGGTGTTAACTACTTAAAAATATTGACTTTTGCTGTCCTACTTTTGGTAAATAAAGAATAAAGCTTTCTTGAATTCAAAGTGTACTTGGAAGTTGTTTATCTGGGTCTTTGAGTCATATTTACAGATTCCTAAATCCAACAATATTTCAGATTTCTCTTGTTCTTACTCATTCTATCTACCTGTAGTGTATTACTGTATATATTCTACAGTAGACTCGTTACAGTTATATAGCCCTGTAACCACACCTTGGGAATAACTTGAATATCTACAAGAACTTAGCCTTCTTAGAACGAACGACGGCAAAATATCCCTTGGTAGTAAATTAATTCTGTAGAAATCGCGTCAAATGAATTAATTGGACTCCAAGGTATTCATTATGTAATCAAGACATACACTATGACTGTATCAATGTAATTGCCCGAGGACTAGTTATCAATGGGGTACTATGTGTGTATATGTAATATGCATAATCAGTAAAATGAAGTGCATCGACATCAGGAACCCATGGCTCCCACATCCTAACGTGGCCCCCCAGGCGGCCCCCCCTATATAATTCTAGTGCTGACCTAGACACGACGTGCCGGGTCCCCTGGCTAAAGCCCTGTCAGCCATTCCCACGTAGGGGCCATGCAGGAACCTGCCCCGTTCAGTCTCCTCAAAAAAATTGCAACAGTTACAGAATATGAAGAAATTTTGTTTTTGAAAAAAAAAACTGGGAGGTCCCCCCTTTTCTGGATCTAGGTTTAACCGAGGGTTTAACTAATAGGTGTACTTTACCGAAACATAACCTATAAAAAATATTTTGAGAATTTATTATGTTTTATTGTTTTAGGAACGCTGCAAGGACCTCATGAGAAACGGCTTTTAAACAACTTGCTGGGTCCGTACAATGTGTTGGAAAGGCCCGTAGCCAACGAGTCAGAACCTCTGGAAGTCAAGTTCGGCCTAACTTTGCAGCAGATCATAGATGTGGTTAGTACAATTGTTCTTCTTTCCCTTCCTGACTATATATCACTGTATAGTTATTTAATATATTTTATATGCTTATATCAAAACTTATGTTAAATTTCATATATATATATTTTGTATCTGTCTAACTTTATGCGGTGAGCTTTATTTGTCCGAATTCCGGGGAGCAGATTTGGATCGAGAATATACCACATACATTTAGAAGTTACTTTCTTGAAACTATAGCTTTGTGGTCCCAAGGAGTTTCAATGACCAAGCCACGGAAATATGAGATTATAAAATGCTCCAAGTCACTAAATTTAAATAGTTGCATACCTAATATTATTTTAGAATTTATATACTTAAATTCGTTAAAGGGTAATGAATTAATTATGAAGAATCTTGTTGTTATTAAGATTGTTTTCCCCCTGTCTAGGACGAAAAGAATCAGATTCTCACAACAAACGCGTGGTTAAACTTGGTAAGTTGCCATGTGATCGAGACAGCCTTCGCATTGTTATTTACACTATCATTACTATATATGGCGGAAAGAACACTAGTTGTGTGGTAGTTGCAAATGGCACTGCGTTAATTCGTTTTGTGTTTGAAGTATAGTATAATCGAGCATTTTCTAGCAAATTACTATAAAATACATGCTGAAAAAGAAGACCACATGACGAGATAACCCAGCTTTGCTGCAACCACCACAATGCACATAGTGTTTGCCTCTAAGCAATGTGGCTATGAACGTATAGCTCCTTTAACGACTGAGAGGGGCCCGGAGGCAATCGTCGGTCGTTAACTGAACCTGATGCCGCCGGCACCCGCTCTCTCGTTTCGGCACAAAGACGGCCAAATCTCGCTTCACGCTGCACTGACTGATTGATTGTTGCTCATACGCACCACGGTGACGGGTGTTATCGAGAAACATTCATGGCGATATTTTTTTGTAAAAGAATTGGAACCGTATCTGCGCGTTGCGCAGAAATGAGCTTCGGTCGTCGAGTGCTCTGTATGCATGCTTTGTCATGTGACTAACTACCGATGTTTCCCTTTTACTGTTTTACCATAGGACGAGAAGAATCAACTCCTAATAACAAATATTTGGCTTTCTTTGGTAAGTGAAAACCAATTAAATAACTAAACACTCATTGACACACACGGCAGTTGATCTTTTGGTTGATTTTGTTGGTTGATCGTTTGGAAGATTTGATCTTGGTTGTGATGCTAAGTATATAAATTCATGATTCAATTATGGTGATGATGATGATGATTTTGGAATTATATATAACTTTATAGTCTTTCCAGTTGTGGCCTTCAGTAGATGATGATTGATCGAACCCACTGGACCTTATCGACCTGAATGATATGGAGAATGATCCCGCATATCTTTTGATCTTGTATTTTTGTACATATACATCTCTCTTACTCTTGTTAATCATTTCCTGTATAATATTAGTTGCGGATTGGTAATATTTTGCTGGTGTAATTCCAAAATAGCTTCAATTCATTTAACCTTGTATCTTGTATTGTTGAATTTACTGTTCAGAAATTGAACTTTTGACAAATCTCGCTACTTATTCTTGTAATATTGATTTTCTTTTTGGTAGTATGTACATTGGCCTACTTGGACTTTCTCTGTAGTTAGTATTTATTTTGTTGTTATTTGGTTCAAGGTTTGATCCTTCAAAACCCTAGGCCTAGGATGTTTACAACTATACAAGATACAACATACACAATTCTTTGGGGTACCTAATTTGCCTAACTAATAACCCTAAGAACCTTCATAGTTTCGATCAAAACAACACTTATAATTAACAAATATTTATTCCCTACCAATCAAGGCTGTCCATTGCGTTTACAAGCAAAATTGTTGACTTGTTTCCTTCTACACTTCAAAGTCTAACTATTTCTTCTTCGATTTTCGAAAACAGGAGTAGTATATATATTCAAGTTCAAGAAGACGTACTACTACTATCAACAACTATAGGATTTTTCAGTGTCAGTGACGTCTGAGACTGCCGTGTGTGTGAGATCTGTTAAAACTGATTATCATAATTATGCGTCCATATAATATGAAATTAATTATATTGCGCATTTAGTTTCTATCCTTTATTATTATCTAGTAAATTTATCCGATTTTTTTATTTTTTAACTTTTTTAAAACCTAATTTTCCTTTGCGTTTATACCTTGCCGTTTTTATGTTCAAGGTTTTACGTAAGTTACGTTCTATCTTTGCCTTTTTGATAACATAACAAAAATATACATAAAAGTGTAATATATTTGTAAACGGATACACTAAAAACATAAATCGTTAAATCAATAATATTAAAAGTATATATTGCCCTTATCCAACATAACCAATGCATGGTGCCCAACCTGACATCCAATATCACATGTGAATGTTAAAAAGTTTGCATCTTAACGACTTTGGCGATGCGTGTGTGTCAGCGAAGATGTGCCGTTCCGCGGTCATGTTGGCAGCATCTTGATTATGTCTATCAGGACAAAAAGAAGTTTTGCGGTTCTGTTCTGATTCTGAAAAGCAAGCTGTTGCCAACCGCATAATGAAATGGACCTATATAGCGTAAAAGCGTAAAAAGCATTCATCTTTCATTTTATCTAGAAAAAGATTTTATGTGTTTGAAGATTTTTCGCGAAGTAACCCAAGTTTTATGACTTGTGAAGAATGCATTTTTCACTTCCTGCATTGAAGCTAAATTTTGAAATTTGATTAATATCTAAGTACCTATATCGAAAGTATCTAAAGCCCACAAGGATATACTTGGTAGTTCTTTTAGTATACAACAAAACATCACAAATTGCAAGGATCAAAGACTCGCAGGAGGAGATCCCGGTCTATACGTGAACATAATCTACAATGACACACACGCTGATATGTAATGTGCTTGTCCGTTGTGTTGTGTTGTGCGCAGAAAATAGAATTGGTCGTGCTCTGAGTCTGAATGGCTTAAATTTCAGACAATAATGTTTGATAACTTTCAGTTACAAAGTACATAGACCATTCATGACACATGCATGACCAATTTTTGCCCACTGTAGATAGTTTGTTGTCATTGTCGTTATTTCATTGTTGTAATTGTTATATAGATATAAAACCAATTTTAGATGATCATTATCATCATCACAAGTTGTGTGACGGAATTTCATCACAATTGTGATGAGATTTGTGAAGATATTAATGAACGAATCTGTGATCACCTAAAATAAGGTTAACACGTACATGCAACCATTCTCATTTTGTCCATCTACTTTGTAAAACTTGTAGCTAGATCCTAATTACCAACAACCCACTTGCCCACCATCCAACATTTTAACACAGATAATCACTGACTTTATGTTTCATGTTCGTACACTTCTTAATACAACCAGCCAAAATCTATCTAAATGTGACTCTGTCTATCTGTTTCTATGTTTACATTATTCTCGTATTAATTGTGTTCTTGATTGATGCACAAATGGCAAAAATCATGATAAAAATTTACGTGGGATATAGTGACTTGCATTTACTCAGTTTTCTAATATACAATACACTTTGGCATAGACGTCGACTTTTGATATTTAATTGTGTGGGTTTATTATAACTTACCCGGAGTAATCCTCCGCCTTGCCAGGGCCTTGAGAGAACCGCATGCGCAGCCCGCAGTGTGAATTAGTTAAACGCGGGAAGTAGAATGTTGGGCCGCCGTTACCGTTGAGCGCTCGTGCTTAGATTCAGAACTTCATTTTTTTTTTCGGTAGGTGGGAGAATCCTGCATAAGATAACTACTAACTCCCGTCAGTAGCCAATGTCAGACACTCAGACTCTTACTGACTAAACTCCCACCAAAATACCTATCTTCGGAAAAAGATCCATGGATAGGAAGCCTGGAGGCGCCTCTGCCGTAGAAAGGGGAGGACCTAGAGAACTTGAGACTTGAGGTTATGTTATATTGGGCCCAACATTCTACTTCCTGCGTTTATATAATTCACACTGGGGCCTGCGCATGCGGTTCCCTCAAGAACCTTTAATTGAGGAGGGTAACAAGGCAAAACTGAGTAAGTCTCCCAAAACGTCTAATGTGTGTGCCTTTGTGGTTTGCCATGCAACTCATAGATTTTGCTCCCTTGCTACCCACAAGTCGGCGCCTATGCACTTACGTGTGCGTGTATATATATATATAATTACAAAATGTACCAGTCTCTATATTCTAAATCCAGACATCCTTCTAAAAAATCTAATCGATGCGTGCGTTCATTTCGCAGGAATGGAACGATTACAATCTACGCTGGAACGAGACCGAATACGGCGGGGTCAAGGATTTGCGTATAACTCCAAATAAACTATGGAAGCCAGACGTGCTCATGTACAACAGGTAACAAGTTTAGTGCCATGCCAAGTTTAGTTGCCACAAATGCCTGATGATTCCCAACCAATGTGCCAACCCTAACTATATATTTGTATTATCCTGGTGTTCTTTTTTATTTTCTTTCGTTCAGCATTAAAATTTTTTTCTTTCTCTCTATATATTATCTCTCTCTCTCTCTGTCTCACTGTGCCTCTTTTATTTTATAAGCATTGTACATGTAACCCTTCGTCTATATATAAATGTGCTACTTTACTACACTATACGTTCCACCAAAGTGCCCCAGTCCTTGACGTATCGTACTTTTGTATTACTATTATCATCATTGCTTACCCAACCATTTGCTAAGCTACGCTATGACCACGGCCCTTCTACCAAATGTTCAACTCAATTTGTCGATTGTTAGCCCACCATCGCACATAAAATACCGCAAAGCCTCATCCTAAGAAATGCCACCTTAGCCTAGCCCTAGCCCTAGCCCATTTAGATTAAAAAATTAAACATGGAAGGCTGCAGGCTAGAAGGCTGTATGTATTTCTTATGGAGGCTAGTTGTATGTGTTTCTTATGGAAGGCTGGCTCTTTACGTTTAATTTTACTCTGGTCGATGTGTCGATGCCAGCCTTCCATTAGAAATTCATACATCCTTCCAGCGTGCGGTCTTCCATGTTAAATCCCCATGTGCAGGCTGGCCCAGAATCCGTTCATTTTTCCTCGACCAACAACAATTGTTGACAAGTCGACCATATCACTTATGATTGAACGATATAGAACTATCCATTTCGAAAAATTTGCATGATTTAGATATGATGGCTCATATTATTTTTATGTTCAATGTACCTAATCTTGTTTAATGTTATAAATAACAAAATGAAAATACATGAATCATTTTCAATTCTGCGTGCCCATTAAAAACGAGTTGAAAAACGAGTTGAGAATGATTCTGCTATGGATCTTTATTTTAATGGGTCACTGTAAATAACAATTATCGCCATATATTTATATGAATATACCTTCTTTTCTTGTGTATACACACAGTGAACAAAAAACCAGGTCACTCCGGGCACTTCTAGTTTATTTACTTACTTGAGTTGGGACAACGAGATACGTCCTTTTCTTGTGCCTGTTACTGTTAGTCTCATATAATTAATATTCAACATGATATCATGTTAAATGTCGAAAGACTGTTTTTATCGGAAAAGTAACACAAGAAAAATAATCAGCGTAAGAGAAGCTAACGCCATTGTGATAATAAAGATAATGATGATGATGATTATGACATTGTCGATACGATAATAATCGTTACTTGCACACGAATTTCGTTTGTATTTCTTGATGGCGTTAATTTACCAAAAGTAGTGTAGAGTACAGAGTAGACAAGGTATTAAAAGAAAATCAATAAGAAAAAGGAGAGTCTTGAATAATGGCATCAACAAAAATCTTTATCACAATTATTATTATTATTATTATTATTACAGTGACTCGAAGAGATTTTCATCGGTTTTCAATATTTTCAAATTCATTTCTGGATTGTTCTATAATTGTCTTGTTCACTCTTTTAATTGTAACTATATACTTACACACTTTCTTGATCTTGATCTTATAATTTTTCTAGTTGTATGTACGTTTTTAATTGTGTTATTGTCCGATTATATGAACTCTACTCTAATTTTGAATTTTTTCTTGTCTTTTGTCATCAATATTGTTGCGTACCTATATAAATTATAAATTGTTGTTGAAAAGAAAGATCGGACAATGATTCAAATAGGAATGTATTTCGTCAGTATGTATGTTGCGAAAGTTGGGTGGGAAGTACACAGACAGCTAGCCGTTGCTGTAGGCCACAGCTACTTCCGACCCTCCGGAGTCGAACGCCGGACTGATACCGGATACCGTATAACGACTTGTCTATCTCTTCTATATATATTGAACACGTTTATTTTCATCACGTTTCCATCATATATATCTATATATATATTTATATACAGATAAAAATGCAATGAGAAATCTGAACCGTACCGTTAAGATCCGACCCGGCCCGGCCCGCTCCGTTTTTGCCCTGAACTGTTCAGATCTGTTCTGAACTATACGAGTTTGGTCAGTATCTGCGTATATCAATCCATCCGAATATGAACACCTTCATGTTCACGTCTACCTTCCTCCTTTAACCTAGCTCCACCGCACATTTTCTATCCGTCAATCATCTGTAATTCTCGTACAGTGCAATCTATATTTTCGATCTCTATCTTTGTATCTCTCTCTCTCTCTCTCTCTCTCTCTCTCTCTCTCTCTCTCTCTCTGGATATCTCGTTTATGAACCCTCCTGAATACCTTTCCGTTCCAAATAATTTTGGTATTTAGATCCATCCATTCATGGTCATTAAAAAAGTAACATCAACATTCCCCGTAGCTGTGCAAAGTCCAACATTCATATCAACAGCTAATCCTTTCACCCTTTTCATTCGATTCCTGGGCTAGTACGATCCATTTATCTCTGAATCGGCTAACTAACTTTAAATATACGTTTCCCCGACATCCGTACACTGGCAATTTCCAAAAAAAAAAAAACAAACTAACACGAAATATTTCTACCTCACACAAAATCAAAAGGAAACCTATATATTTTACACATAAATCTTTATGATAATGATTAATGATGAGATAAAGTACATTGCATGTAAATGCTATATTTTTTTCATTTCCGTGCGGCTGGTAGCAGTTTGAAACTTCGACTCCTGTTGGGCCGGAACGTCCCTGAAAACTCTCAATGTAACAGCACAGAAACTAAAAGAGAGCCTAAACTAATGAGATGATACTAAACAAGGTAACTAAAAAGCACGCTACTACAGCTAAACTAATTCTAATAAACTAAAAATGTTTTGCTAAACTATCGCCAAGATAGCCAAGATTCTAACGTCTTAAAACGAGAGCCAGCACTTATATTTTGATTAACAAACAATTAAAGGCGAACGCCGATAAATAAACTCAACTATACTTAACGACTCTAAAACTAAATGACGCGTAAACGACCAAAGGATAACAAGTATTCTCTGGCTTCTGAACTTCTGAACATTGAAAAACAGTGTGGCAATAACTTGTATGTTGTACAAACGGGCGGGAATTAATGATAAATGAAAATGAGAAGGCACTAAAAACATAGCCGTGAAAGAAATACACTGAATAAGCCTCTCGCAATGATGTTATAGCGTGGTCACTGCAAACGTGCTCCTTACTTACTATCCTTGAATGACATGTGGACTCCGGGACTTAACGTTAACTGATAATAATGACTAACACTCGGACTAGTTATTTTTTCAGCATGGACTTTTTTTTATGAAACATTTTAGGACCTCATATTTGTGGTTCTTAATGACAAACGATGGTTACTAACTCTAAACAGATGACCATTAGTTACAAAAAGGACGTTGACAGACAATAATTGCGATGATTACTGGACTTGACTTACTGAAAAATGCCTTTAGTTGTTTCCTGTTGTACGTACGATGTCAGTGTTGCAATGCGTTGCGATGCAGTCAGTGCTGGATGATTGTTGCATGCCAAAACTACTATCAAAGTCAAACCAACAAAAACCAAATAAATATATTTAATTTTTTGATACTATATATCTAGTTATTGATTTCGAATTATCAAATATGTTCAAATTTCAAATCTCTCAATTAAAAATTCGCGTACGGCTCAAAAGTCCAGTTTAACACACTCTTGATGACAATCCGATCAAATGGTGTAAGTTTTCAGCATCGATTTTTTAACAAAATTGTGTGTTGTTATCGAAGTGCTGATGAGGGTTTCGACGGGACATTCCAAACAAACGTTGTGGTCAAACATAACGGCAGCTGCTTGTACGTCCCTCCGGGTATCTTCAAGAGCACATGCAAGATAGACATTACGTGGTTCCCCTTTGATGACCAACACTGTGACATGAAGTTTGGTAGCTGGACCTATGACGGCAACCAGGTACTGCTGTTAATGTCTAGATTTATATAAATACATGTTCTTTGTGCAAGTGCCACGTGCAACCGATTCTTATACACGCACGTTAACGCAAACACCTCACACACTTACCTATACATAGAAATATTGATAATCAATATATTGATTTGATCTACTAATATTTCATTAATACACGCATATAGGACGCCAGTTTTTATAGTGCACATGATCGCATAGAGCAGGAGTTCTCAAAGTTATGGGTCGCCACCCAATGGTGGGTCAAAGTCATTTGAAGAACGTGCGCTACGCAGATAACGAAACAGCTACGCGCTTTAATACAGCGGGGGCTGCTCCGTCTAAAGAAAGTTAAACTATGAATTTTTAGCAAATGAGTCGCGAAAAATGATAATTTTCAAAAGGGGGTCTCAGGCCGCAAAAATTTGAGAACCCCTGACAAAAAGTGTGTACACAAACTTCGATGTTAGTTTTAGATATATGGCTAGACGATTAAATGAACTGCGTATTGATTTGAAGTGAAATGAAATTGCAATTAGATACACTTGTCGCGCACAGATCACTTTTAGCTTATTCACAAATTAGCTACATATAGTAATAGACAGAATTAATTTCCACGGATGTTCACCTAGAGCAGTCGTGTCGAACGCTTTGACACGCGTGTCAGTGGTGGACACGCCGAGCCATTTTTGGTGAGACGCCGAGGCATTTTTGGTAACACGTTGCTTGCGCCTCGTTGCTTCTTGCCTAATTTGCTGGCGGCAACACGAGTTGATCTAGGTTTTCTTTCGGATCTTGAGACACGGGCTTCCAAAGGTTCGTCATCACTAATCTAGAGAGAGCTATTACATCTTTCTTTCTGTTACAAGCAGCTTACGCTATAGGGCAGAATTAATTTCCACGAATGTTCACCTAGAGCAGTCATGGCGAACTCTATGACACGCGTGTCAGTGGTGGACACGCCGAGCCATTTTTGGTGAGACGCCGTGGCATTTTTGGTAACACGTTGCTTGCGCCTCGTTGCTTCTTGCCTAATTTGCTGGCGGCAACCCGAGTTGATCTAGGTTTTTTTTTCGAATATTGACACACCGACTTGAAAAGATTCACCATCATTGACGTATAAACACAGCTATTACATCTTTCTTTATGTTATACAAGCAGCTTACGCTATAGGGCTATAGAGCACAAACAAACTTCACCTTTTTGTTAATACCTCACCATAGACAAAATTACTCGGTATAAGAAAGTACAATTTAGCCTTGCAAGTAGTTGGGCTTTGATATAAGTATCTGCGATAAATAGGTACTAACAATAATACTGCGCATAAAGACTGAAAATTTAGTCTTGTGGGAACCATGTGACTGTATCGCTATAGATTTGCTATTTTGCATGGAGCACCGTGCAGCCAATTTCTCTGCTATCGACTTGACGAAGTGTTCCATGCCGAACCGACGTCTTGTCCCTAGCAGTGGGATCGGTGTGAATATGCTTCTGGCAGGGATGTGCGTGCAAAACCATTTTCAGTGTATACATGTGCCGCCCTTTTGACTTCCTTTTGTGAATTATATTTCTATTTGTATAAGTACATAGTTTTTAAGTGACTTCCTGTCGTAACTATTTATTAATTTAATAATAATTTATTAATTACTTAATAATTCACAATCGTAATGAAGAAAGTTTTACCTTTAAGAGTTTTGTAACACTTGATTCCTCAAAGTAGAATCGTCGACTGTATGTTGCCCTAGGGTACGTTCATTGGTAATCGATACAGTCTGTTGAGAATTAAATCAAACATTTCAGAACTCCATCGCAACAACCATAAAATTGAAGACATTGTTAATATGAATAGCTAAATTAATATGCTAACAGTAAACAGATCAAAATCGGCCTGTTTATATGCAGTGACACTAGCTCGATTAATAGTCACCTAGCATACCATCACGGCAACTATATGATTAGTCATTACCATTCGTGGTACTATCCTATAGCTTAACTAATATTTATTGCAACCTATAGGACTAGTGAAATAGGTCTACCCAAAATCCAACGTATTCAATCCCTATCATATATTTTTAACAAAATCAATATTTATATATAGCCATTTAGCGAATAAAACCAAGAATCATTGACATTGATCTAACAAATTTAGTGTAATCTTTGATGTAGTATTTTCCTTTTTTGATGCGTTACGCGTGAATTTCTGAAAACATTTTCGTGGAAAGATATAATAAAATATTGAAATGCGTTCTTTTTACTACTTTTTTTTGTATCAGTAGGGTGCAAATAGGCTCTTGATATCAATTCTGTCAGATAAGATATAATGAAGTCTTCGGATATATATAGTCACGGAATATATTTGAATTTCGACAGACCTTGTTTCGTGATCTTCGGCGTGTCAGCCATGTTGTGTGGAGGTTGTAATTTGGAGGAAATTTGAATTTACCTCACAATGCAAATAGCAAATTCAAGATTCCCGCAAATTCCAAGCTCCACAGAACATGGCTGACACGTCGAAAGACAGAAACGGCATTTTTCGCAGGGCAGGTCTCGGTTGGTGACCTTCGGCGTGTCAGTGAGATTGTGCGGAAGTTGGAATTTGCGGAAAATTTGAATTGTACGGTAAATTTAAATTTCCAGCGAATTCTAACCTCCACACAACAAGGCTGACGCGCCGAAGGTCACCAAACGAGGCCTGTCGAAATTCAATGTAACATATATGAAGTGTAGCATACATTCTGTGCCGAAAGTCACGAAGTGACGCTTTTGTAGGGTTATTCTGTGATAGTCTCATCCCATCTCATCCTCATCTTATAGTTTATATTTAGGTTATATTATCGAACGTCATCACACTGAGTAAAGTGGAAGCAAGAGTTGCAGCCGTTACAGTTGCAGGAGAAAAGAATTCTTGTCTTGAATTGACTCTTCTTGTCTTGTTCTGAAAAATGAAGATAGAGCAAGAAAGAAATGTGTATTTCTTGTCTAGAATGTTTATGTATTTTCCAGAGGTATTTTCACATGAAACTTTATATTAATTCAAATCTTGTCTTGTCTTGAATATGTAAACCGGAATCTTATCTTAATCTCGTGTTGAATTTTTGTCAAGACCAAGATAAGAATTCTTGAAATCCAAGAATCTCGTGAAACCCTAGAATTTTAATCTGACTTGGCACCGCAATCAACACCATGCACAAATTGCAAGTCCGATGATTGTGCGATACACTGGAAAAGTATCCAATTTTGCAGTTTATAGTTAGATTCAAATCAAGTTAGTCTATATTTATGAATATAATTAACAAGTTTGTCGGAAAATTGTAATATTCGATGCATGAATGATCAAACACGAACACGCACGTTGTTTCTTCCTAGTGTGTCACCTAGGCTGGTCTAGTACAGTCTAGGAGAGAATTACATGACTAGTTTTCTGCAGCTGGACCTGATATTGAACTCGGAGGACGGCGGAGACTTGTCCGACTTTATAACGAACGGCGAATGGTATCTCATAGGTGAGTGGTCTTGTGAATAAGCTCGTGCTTTGTTTGCATCGTTCTTGATCAAATGCGATATACTTATATAGATATAGGATATATAGTAATCTGCATTCAGTGTGAAATAATGGTGGGGGGAAAACAAATGAACTTGCTCATCAGAGAACACGTGTGCTGATATTTTACAGGAATGCCCGGAAAGAAAAACACCATCGTCTACCAATGTTGTCCGGAGCCTTATGTCGATGTCACGTTCACCATTCAGATTCGACGACGAACATTGTACTACTTCTTCAATCTTATAGTTCCTTGCGTGCTCATCTCCTCCATGGCGCTATTGGGCTTCACATTGCCTCCGGACTCTGGAGAGAAGCTTACACTAGGTATATGTCTTTTTCAATTAACTATTATAGATATTCAATGCCTTCTAACTGTGGTGTGGCATACATCAATACAGTGATCTAGTAGACAAGTAAAGTGCGTTCTGGGCCAAATTCCCATGTAATTTCATGGCGGCCTAAAATCTGCATTTCAAGGTCACTCTCCGTGAACAATGGGAGAGGGGGGCGTGGGTGCTAGGAGGGAACGGATTGTACAATGCTGTTAAGAACATTGAATTTTAAAAACAGTGCTGTTAAAAACATTGAATGTTGTTGAGAGCATTGTACAATCCCTTCCCTCCTAGCCCCAACTCTCCCCTTGCACATCGTTCACGGAGAGTGACCTTGAAATGCAGATTTTAGGCCGCCTTAAAATTACATGGGAATTTGGCCCATCACGCACTTTACTTGTCTTCTTGATCTATTTCGTGTACAATGTTTTTTTGACAAACAATAGGTACATGGAGCAGTTGCAGTATAAATAGAAAATCGGGATGAGTGCACCTTCACCAACAAACCAAAGCATTTCTAAACAAGTCTACAAAATTACATCACAATAGATTCTTGAATGGTTGCAAAACTAAGTCTTTGAAAATTGCACCTCTTTATTTCAGGTGTCACCATACTTCTTTCATTGACTGTATTTCTCAACCTAGTAGCTGAAAAGATACCAACCACGTCCGATGCAGTTCCTTTGATAGGTATGACCAACTCGGGCACTATTTGTCTGAACTTAGTGCAACCCTGAAGTGTTTGTGATGTTTTGACGTCATTAATTGTCCTGTACCGACGTTTAAAGATACCTCTCGTGATATTTGAGTCGTGAACTTACCATATTGGAATATCCATACTATCCGAAATCCGTGTTCTGATAACTGATTCGCTCGTACTTACTATACCAAGTAATATCTGTTCGTTCTTTTAATTATTTGTAATGGCAATGGTTATGACCATGGTTGGTTGGTTGGTTTTTGGTTATGGTTACTATCTAAATATATGATGATCGAGATATAATTAGAGCATATCGCCTGTGTATCATTCCTGAGACCTGCCTGATGTCAAATGCCTGCCTAATATGAATATGTAAATATTATTTTCATTTTGTTTGACACGTTTTACTCGTTAATTGATACGTTTTTAATTGTGTATTTACTATTTAGTTGATTGAGAAATTAGACATATTCCAAACGGCCTAATCCACTATTTAATCTCATATTCTTGATGTAGCAATGTGAAAAATGTTCCAAGTTCCAATATATTTCTGTAAAGCTAAAGTGATTCCAGAAAAACACTGATCACAACTAAACAACATGTCTGGGTTATTAAATTTAATAATATGCAGTCCTTCTAACCAAACACAAGGATTGGTGGGCGTGTTCACGTTCAGCTCTGGCTGGCTACGTATCCGAGTGTACACTCCACGCAAAAAGTATAAAAATCCACACGTCACCGATTTCTCATGATTTTATTATTGAGTATTATTGGATTAAAGAAATTTCCCACAAGTATGATAATGGAGATGCTCTATTGCGATGACGTATTTGACCTTCTAATGGAACAGCTGATCCTGACCACTATGGCATACAATTGGAACACCTCTAATCTCTCTGCACAATGCACATTCAAGACTCCAATTGTATTCGTTCGAGTTCGTATTTTCGTTTACGTTCACAACGAGAACACGAACTCAAGCGAAGGCAGTTGGAGGTGTTCTTTTTCTCTGCCACAGTGGTCCGGATCAGCTGTTTAAAATTAGCTCTGTTACGTCATCATGACGAAACATGGAACATCCCAATTTAGTTCAGATAGTATGTTTGGTTATACCATTGACTGAATAATAGAAGAAGACTGGAAAGTATGCGGACGTAAGTGAAGCTCCAATGTACCTAGACTCGGCAGAGTGCGCTCCCTGAAACCTACCTAGACTTTTTGAAAATGAGTGGGGGATAAATACCTGGCGGAGGATCGGGCT
>JARJEB010001231.1:0-15657 GCA_030264535.1 Liometoxenus newtonarum
CTCGGAATTGACAATATAAACTTCATAGAGAGATTATCATTCCAAGTATTGAAATTGACGTTAAATGACAACAGTCAACGCCAATGCCAAATCATCATGTAGTGAAATAACTTGACATAACAGATAAAAACGAAGAGCATATAACTGAAAATAAATCGATGCCTTAAATTCGCATCGCACCATCGACGACTTCTACGAAATCGTCGATTGTAAAAGAAACCGATTTTTTAAATAATTATGGAAATAATTGTTAATTTTAAATATGCAATTCCAACTTGAAACTCATTAATTCCGCGCTTAGAAGTAATTAATTCTCTCTTTCAAGAAGAATGCACAATAAAAGTAATAACACAGCAAATTCGTTTTAGTAACAATCGCTTGAAATAATTTGCTGATGTAAGTACATTTTCAAATGATGCGTATTTATTTCCAATCATTGAAACAAGGATATTGTTCCTGCACACGTTCCTTGAAAGAAATATATTTAACGTATTTCATCAGAGGCGTAGCTTGGGGGGGGGGGGGGCAGTTGTCCCCGGGCGCGATGTATAAAGGAGCACCAAAAGCTTGCTTTTTATTAATACCTTTTAATCTTTTTATTTATTAATTTTTCTTTTTTGCATCATTATTTTTGGTATTTTTAAACTCCAATACACTCGATGGCGATGATGTACTGACCCCGGGCACCAAGTACCCTCGCTACGCCTCTGTATTTCATTCACTTTTATTAAATAATGCACCTAATAAAAGCAAAGAAATTTAAATATTGATAGTCAGGCTGTAACAATATTGAATATTCAATGATTAATCAATTACCTACGCAAGGACTAATTTACTCAACAACAACAACAGTAAGTGATTCGATCATAATGTTTATAACAATTACAATACAATAACAATCATTTTTAATAAAAATTAACAGACAAATTTGTTCAATGCATCAAAAATTGTTTCTTGTTTCCGACAATGCACTACACTACAAAAGGTCAATGTAATGACACTCTGAAGTCATTTACCTTTAGGGCATTTGGAATTTCAAATTTAGGTTCATGCCAGCATGCATACCTATACGGCATCCAGTTACATTTTATGTCCTCACTTTTTTTGCAGCATTTCATTTTTTGCATACACTTCACGCTGTGTTATTAAGTGCATTAAAGTTGAAAAAGTTGTATAATCTAAAAACTTTGAAAAGTACTTTTTGTTCTTTTGCAAGAAGATCCGGAATTGGAATTTATTCTCGTTTAAATATCCTAAAATTTATGTACATCCACGGCAACTCTTGAAGTTGAACACAAAACTACAAGACAACGCATGTTGTAGTTTTTGTTAAGACGACGAGTTTCTCAGTAATTTATTCACAAAATCGCTTGAAAACCAGACTCTACGGAGACACCTTACTGACCTAACCGGTGTTGGTTTATGCTTTATGAAAAAAAAGAAAAAAATATGTACTTAATCACAGGGCCGGTTTAGAGAAAATTTTAGAGCCTCTAAGAAATTTAACAAATACGCCTTTTAAAGGGGCCGTCTAGAATCATAATTTTTCCAAACTCAAAAATCCTGAAATCTGTTGTTATTAGCAGGAACAATAATGCTCATGTGTATGCGACATATCAATATTTAATTCGTTTGCCATTTGTCGCTAGAGGGCGATTGCTTACTTAAACTTAGAAATAAAAATTTGTGAAAACTGTTTTATTTGCTTGGCCGGCCGCTTGAAAGTCAACGGCCGGCCGTAGGTTGCCGTCCCCTGGTTTAGTGCAATACAAATTAAACTATTTTGCTATTTTTCGGCGACCTCATTTCTCGGCGCCTCTACCCTACCGCCTAGGTTAGCCTCATGGATAAACCGGCCCTGCTTATTCAACTTATAGCTTTATAAATATTATGATTTAATATTTCGAAGAACACCTTGCTAAACGACAAAATATCGCAGCAGTAGGTATGTCTACATTGACTACTATCAAAACGTTGACAATTATGGATTTTTTATAAGTAGGAGCAAAAACTTACTCGGTCTGTAGAACGATGATGAGAAACAACAAAGCTTACTCAACTATTTGACAAAAAAAATTATACCGAATTGGAAGAGTATTAATAAGTTAACTATAGACATCTATGAATAAATTTACAATGTTTTACAAAAAAATTGGGAATCTGTAAAGATAGTTTTCTTTTTCATTGTTTGTTTTTATGATTTTGAAGATTCCGATTTCTTTCAAATTATATAATTTAATACATAAGTAAAGAAACTTAAGTGAAAGTTGCACTTTGATTAAGTAGGACGAAAAACTTACTCAGTCTGTAGCGTGATGATGAGAAACAAAAATCTTACTCAACTATTGCAGAAAAAAAATTATACCGAATTCAGAATCGGAAGATTATTAATAAGTAAACTACGGACATCTATGAATAAATTTTAAATGTTCTTTTTCCATTTTCTAAAGAAGTTGTTGCTAAAAATGGGGAATCTGTAAAGATAGTTTTTTTTATTGTTTGTTTTTATGATTTTGCAGATTTCTTTTTAAAATATATGATTAATTACTGAAGTAAAGTTACTTAAGTGAAAGTTGCACTTTGATTAAGTAAGAGCAAAAATTTACTCAGTCTGTAGAGCAATGATGAGAAACAACAAACTTACTCAACTGTTGGAGAAAAAAAATTGTACCGAATTAGAAGATTATGAATAAGTAAACTACGGACATCTATGAATAATTTTGAAATGTTCTTTTTCCATTTTATAAAAAAGTCGTTGCTAAAAATTGAGAATCTGTAAAGATAGATTTCTTTTCTTGTGTTTGTTCAAAATATATGATTTAATACTTAAAGTTAGGTACTTAAGTGAAATTTGCACTTTAATTTCGTTATCCAAATATAGATGCTGCTGCCATCCAAAATATATCAAAATATTTCAATTCCAAATTCTCTTAATACATTTCGAAGAAAGAAGTCAAGATTTGAGCATCAATTATTTATTTAATTTTGGTTATTCTTCTCATTTCTCAACAACTCGTAAATATATATTTTTTTCTAAACTTATTTAGTTATATGGTCATTATTAGCATTTTTTGAGTGATTAATGGTATTTATAAACCACTACCTTGAGTTATGGATTTTCATAACTCAATACAGTGAGTTATGGATTTTGATAAATCACGGCTGATTTAATAACATTGATCGAGTAGGTATATTCGTAGATCATTTAACGTTCAACAAATATTTCACGAATTTGAAGTGACCGATCCAACTTATCTATATGATCTAATATCTCGAAGGAACCCGAGCTATATGATCCCGAAGAATTCCGACAATGGCTCTATAGTCTATGGGTAGCGCCCGCCATATTGTTATAGCTGATCAGCTGGTGCTTCGTTGCGTCATCGTGAACATCACAATTTTTTTTTGTTTAATAGGTGTCGAAGGTGTAGCAAAAGTATAGTAATATATTCGCGATTATGGTCATTATTCACTCTCGTCTACGGCTCGTGGGCACAAAATTCACCAACATGAATAATGGCTATCATAATCGCTCATACAATAATATGCTATTTTCTTTTTGCACTTCGCATTTTTTCACATTTTGTAATTTTCCACGTACGAAAATTTATATACTTACAACAATTATTTAACTTACAATTTGAATTACTTTTGGAAACCGTGATATTTCAATTAAGAAATGCATTTAGGAAGGCTTAATCTCACGGCCACAATTTTTTATATATTAATGGAAAATATGAACGAAAAAATTGCCACTGTGAGATTAAGCCTTCCTAAATGGATTTCTTAATTAATTATTTAACTATTAATAATATTTATTTAATATTTCTGTATTTTTTAAAGAATTAATAAACATCTCACTACTGAGCGTATAATAATTATTCTTAAATGTTAATTGTATTTTTTAAGGGTTTGTGAGAGCCACACTGCCGATATTGACTTGTAATTATAAAATATCTACGCACTTATTCCGTATGGTTGCGCTGGAGGATACAGAAATATTTGTTTTTATTTATAATTTTCTAAGTTTTTAAGATCAAGTGCAAACTTTCAAATACTTTCTCTCAAATACTTCTCGTCGCAAGACGACGAAATCAATTTATTCTAATTGATAAAATATTCAACAAAAATTGATAAATTTTGATAATTAGCCTAAGAAAATTGATAAAATTTCTTTATAAATTCAGAATTACCTGCTTTATTGACTTCTTGGAATAATTCTTAAAAAAATACACAGTTAGCACTTATTTCTTTCTTTCTTGAATAACGATATACTTTTTAAAAAGTAGATCTTCACACTGTGTTGATAATTAGCGAACTGATTCAGGTGCACAGGGGTCTGATAGTTTTTACCCGTTCGGTTAGTCTTTCGAAAAGGACGAGCATTCAAGCAAAGTAGAAGAAGCAGTCAAGAACGTAAGTAGAAGTTTGGGAAAAGTAGAGGGGAAATTTCACTCTTAAATGTGCAAGACCGTGGCAGCGTATCTTTTTCTATTCGACGCTATAGAAACATTCAGTTTTCACTTCTGTTTCTGTTTCCTTTACTTGTGGCTATTAATCACATACATCGAGATAAAATTTTAATAATACCTGTTTGATGTTTAGATATGAGAATAATCACACTTACATTGAATAGAAATCATAGAAACACGCAGTCGTTCGGTTCGAATTGATGTCAAAGAGGGGAAAGTAAATTTAATTTTCTATTATGTAATTTAATTGATCAAATTTATTTGACAGATCAATCTCACAAGTGTGCATAAAAAAATGCCATTTAATGTAAATTAGATTTTGTTACAGAAGATATAGGAATGTGTTATTATCGACAAATCATTGTTGTATATTTATTACTGAGTGTGTCGCACCTAAAAATCATGCAAATCTTTATTTGAAACTTGATTTAAACAAATGTTAATAAATTCAAATTTGGAATGTGTAGACAATGCGTTTAGTTAATTCATGTACAAAATCAAAAGTATTTTTTAGTTCTATTTAGAAATTTTACAATAAATTACAGCAATTTTGAAGCGAACAGATTTTTATTATATTTATGTTTATAGAAAAGAATGTATAAGAATAATAAATAAAAAAGTTCTGAAAAATCTAATGTTTTAATTAACTGAAGATTAAGCCCAGAGGAAGTCCCATCCAGTCCATCGAATAAATATTTTTATATCAAAATAAGAGGGTAGATCTCAATTTCGCTGCTTACAACTGCAGAGAAACTTTATTGTTGTTATCTTACGACCGGTTTCGATCAGTTACTCATCGGTTAATTCGGTTAAACAACTACACACTACATATGGTCCTAATACAAATCAAATACAAATACCAATTAATACAATAACTTGTCTTTGTTTGTAGTTGTTTACCCGAATTAACTTATGAGTAACTGATCGAAACCTGTCGTAAGATAACAACAATAAAGTTTCTCTGGAGTTGTAAGCAGCGGAATTGGGATCTACCCACTTATTTTGAAATAGTTTTAAAAGACTGGTCCAACAATAATTAATAAATATTTTTGTCTAATACATTTTACTCCCATTACAGTTCTTTTTAGTTCTGATAAACCAAGTGGTTATCTATTGTAAAAATGTGAACAAGTATAATCTTCAAGGTTCGGTCCAGTCGTCCAGTAATTTCAGTGCAAAAAATACGATTCGTCCCCAAACTTCAGTACTAAATATTTGTTTACAAAGAAAGATGAAATAAAACTGGAGAAAGTTTTATTTACAACAGCAGTTTGACTGTGAAAATCTAGTTAAATCGCCGTTAAACTTGTACGATTTTTTGTATTTCTGTACTTATGCTTACGCGAAGCTAGTCGTAAACAAAAATTTATTCAAGTTCAGTGACTGCAGTGCAATGGTACATGAAATGCGCCATGAACACATTTACCTTCGCGTTGTTATTGCAATTAATGAACAGGCTTGCAAGAATTATAAGTTGTGAATTAAAATGAAAAATGAAAAAAACGTCGTAATAAATTAAACATCATTACCGTAAATTCATAAATGAAACTGTTTTATTTTAATAATTAGTTTATGTTCTATTTTCAATTTTTGGTGAAATGTGAAATGAATATAAATTGAATGGATCCAATTCACTGATTCTCTAATTTATTTTCATGATTCAAATTTATTAATTAGTTCATTAACGATTAAAAATATATTTTATGAGTTTAAGCGCAATGTCATGAACAAATTCAACTTTAATATTGGTTTTTGTTTTTAGAAATATTAAACTTAAACAAAATTGATTTTGAATTCGATAAAACTTACAAGGTTTTTTGATGAATTCTGAAATGATGAGTAAGAATTCTTGTAAATTTGACATTTAATTTTAAAAGCCAAACGCTTTAACTCTATTCCTTATTTATAATTTAATTTTATGTTTTATAATCGAATTAACAATTATATTGACAATCATAAGATATTCAATTTTATAGTGTGAATACAAATGTGTGAATTAATATGAAACGTTTCTTCATTCGCCTTTCAAAAATATCATTATAATTGAGTAAACTAGATCATAAATTCCTATCCGACATTAATAACGTTGCAACGAAAATAATTGCAGTGCTCATTGTTGAACTCTTTCATTTTTTGCTTCTTAGTTTTAAAGATTTTAAATTAATTTTCGCACTTTCCTGTAATCATGAATCTTAGTAAACTATATAAACTTAGTAAACATAGTAACTAACCTTTGAATAATTTACTAATTTAACAATTGGAACCGTAGTTGGCCTCCCATGGGCGCAATGGAAAGGTATATTGCACAAAGACAATTCTTTTATTAAAACACCGCATTTATCTTTAGTTAGCTCATCTCCAAACATTATTGCGCCTATTAAAATAAAATTTATAAATAACAAAATGTCTCCAAAATATTTATGAATCAGATTTTAATTAATTACCTCGACAAGCTTCCGAATTAATCAAGTTAGTTAACAAAGTCGGCACCCATTGAGGTTGAAAAGCAGCATCAATAAAACAATTTATTATTTCATATATCAGCGCTTTGGTCAATTCTGCAATTTTTTCATTCCGTTTGGAAGAGTCTCTCATAGCTTTATTAAATAAACATTCAGGAACTGAATTAATTGTGACCAAATCACCAGCAAATGTCAATTCAATACCAAACTTTTTCATTATATCCAAAAACTTCTTGCAATCATCGATTACGTTTTGTTTGAGCACTAAATCAAATTGTTTCAAACTCTTCGCAGCGAATTGCCCGCTTTCTTCGTTTCGGTAACCTACAAACGAGCATATGTTTATTTTGTACTCACTTAACATAGTAACCATTAATTTACAAATGAAGAGAGTGACCTTACACTTATAAAGTTGTTCGACACGAATTCTTTCATGTACAGCATGCTGATCCAAAAATACAAGCCACGCTTTCGGTTTCCAGACGGCGACAATAAATTTATTATCGCATTGTCTTAAAATCTCCAATTGATGAAACATGTCCTTTGTAAATGTCAGCCTGTTAAGCAGGCCTGGTGATTTCTTCAGCGTAGGTAGTTTTAAATTAGAGACTTCATCAATTATGAAATGTTTTTCATAAATTTGTTTAAAGAATAATTCAGGATCTAGTAAATTTAATAAAAATAAATTAGAATTTAATTATGAAGATCGATCACTTGAACTCACCTGTGTTTTGTAAATAATGTTTCTTCCATTTGACGCTGTCCAATTCATTTTCGTAACATTCACAAACCGCTGCATGAAATTCTCGTCTTGTACCGCTGCTAACAGGCTCGACAATATTTGGAGTTTCCTTTAATGTTTGAGAGAATCCTTTTGGTAGAT
The DNA here is from genome assembly GCA_030264535.1 of Liometoxenus newtonarum. NCBI lineage: Eukaryota > Metazoa > Arthropoda > Insecta > Coleoptera > Staphylinidae > Liometoxenus > Liometoxenus newtonarum. The sequence goes on from JARJEB010001231.1 coordinate 7,818, forward strand.
AAACTGGTCTCCTGGTCAGATCAAAATTTTCGGATTCCATCGGCTTCTGATGCATTGTATTTCCTATAATAATAAAATATTTATAGATGATTTTGGGCGATAATTTCTAACAAATTTTGTTCGTTACTGACCAGTTCTTTCATTGATGTAGTAACTTTCACCTTGATCATCAATTTTTCGAGACCATTCGCTAAATACCCCTGGTATTGTATCAACAGTTTTTGGTTGAGTAAATGATTTATCAAAAATATTCGCCAATGAATTATTCGCATTAAAAAAAACAACTTCATTCTTCTTCAACTTTTCAGTTTTATCAGTGTCTTCGTGATGACTCCATTTTTTAGTTATGTGTTTTATTGCAATAGAAAGATTAAATCTTGTCGTTTCACCATCATCCTTTTGAACATTTTCATCACACTCCCCAGATTTTCGCATAAATGAGTCTTTCTTGTTTTCGAGCCCATTGAACGTAAGTTGGGACAAGTAACAGAGAGACTTATCATTTATATTTTCGAACATTTCTTGAGCGTTTGGAATTGATTCGCTATAATGGCAGTGACTTTTGAATGTCTGTGGTTTATTACTCTGATTGTGACTTAACCAGTGAAGTTTGGATATTGGAAGTTTCGTCGGAGGGGTTGACTCTATAATATCATCACTTATTTTGCTCGAATCAATCTTTTCATCATCGTTTACAATATTTTCAAGCATTTTTTCACCATCATTCTTTTGAACATTTTCGTCACACTCCCCAGATTTTCGCATAAATGAGTCTTCCTTGTTTTCGATCCTTTTGAACGTAAGTTGGGACAAGTAACAGAGAGACTTATCATTTATATTTTCGAACATTTCTTGAGCGTTTGGAATTGATTCGCTATAATGGCAGTGACTTTTGAATGTTTGTGGTTTCTTGCTCTGATTGTCACTTAACCAGTGAAGTTCGGATGTTGGAAGTATGGTAGGAAGAGTTGATTCAATAATATCATCATTCATTTCGCTCAAATCCATCTTTTCATCATTGTGCGCAATATAATTCTTCGAATCAACTAAATGTTGAACTTGCAGCGGAGCTGGTTTAATAACAATGTCGCTAATTACGTTGATTTTCACGGGAGTGTTAATTTTTTGTGGTGTTAAGTGATCTTTATTAACTTCTTCCGACGACTTATCTTTTAAAAATATATCCATCAAAGTGCATTGTATTGCTTGATCTGACATTTCTGGTCTTAAATTATTATTTACTTTGTTAAGTTTTTCTATTTCTTCCAGCAGTTTCTTCTTTTTAATATTTTTACTGGTTCTTTTACTGTGCCTTTTTGATTTCTTTTTGTGACTTTTCTTTTTATCCTTTTTGTGTGTATCATGTGATTTGGATTTGGTAATTGAACATTTGGTATAACGGGTTAATCGACTAAAAGAAATGGAAGTTTTTGTTTTGTTGGCGACATGGCTTTGTAAATCCGAGGCAAGTGTTCGAAAAAAAACATCTTGTCTATGAGCATCTGTATTTTGTTCCCTTCCAAATTCAAATGACGTGGGCGGAAATGGAAATTTTAATTCAGACCTCGATTCTGGTTGAATATAAGTTTCTTCCCAAAAAGGACGGTCTATTGTCTTCGATCTTGGTATTTTAAATGCATGTGTAGGTGGAAAATCCAACTCGTCTAGTGTTTTTTCAAAAAAGTTACCATTGCGAGGCGGTTCGTTTGCTTGAACTGTATAGACGAAAGATTTTCGGTCCAATTCCGCAAAATCAATCTCACTATCATCTTCGCAGAATGTAAAATTGACGGGATCAAATTTAATTTTCTTTTTTGGTCTACTGCTGGGTTCATCATGGCAAGCAAAAGTAAATTCACTTGGAGATGGATTTTGCCTAAAGTCGAAAGGAAATTCAACTTTAAAAGGTCGTTTGTTAAAATCAAGATGAGGAAGTTTAAATGTAAAATTATCATCGATTGGTTTATGTGGCCTTGGAAATTGTTCCCACTTCTTCATATCGCTTCTACCATATTCCATTCTTTTCTTTTTCGAAAATATCCTCCTGCTGGCTTCTCCACCACAAGGGACATCAAAAGTAAAGTCAATTTCCATTGGATTGTGTCTCACGTGAGGAAATTCAGCTTTTATAGGTTTTTCGTTAAAATCACGACAAGGAACTTTAAATGTAAAATTATAATCCAATGGGTATCGCTTGGATTTTCTAGATTTATACGGACTTGGAGGCTGGTCCAAATTATTGGGATAGTGCCTGAGATCTCTTACTCGCGGTAGTTCCATTTTCCTCCCACAATGCTGATGTTTTAGTCGTTTCCTTGCTTTGTTTTCACTTTGGTTTTTTTTACGAAATAGTTGATTGTCATTTAGATGTTTACTCATTACATAGTCTTTACCGCTGTTGAAGTTATTCTGTCTCCGTAATTTGTACGTAACATTATTTTCCTTATTATTATTCAAAAAGTTAACATCAAGAGGATCCGAATATTTCAAATTTTGCTCTTTGACATTATAACCAAATCGAGAAGGTCCCGAAATTTTTGCATCCCAAAACTTATCTGATTTATTTACCTTTTCATTTGGATAATCAGAGATTCGGACGTTATCATGTTTCGTCATAAAATCAGTTTTGTTTCCTGTACTTGGTGATATATCGGACAACAATTCATGTTCATGTAGCTTCTTTCCTTTTCGATTATAACCACATGTTTCTTCGTGATAATCAGGAATTTTGTCATTACCCTGTTGGTCGAGCATAAATTCCTTATATCCTGGGTTCATCAACGGAAAATGGGAAGGACGAGCAGGCGTCGGAGGCCTATTTATTAGTTGAATTTTTTCAGGTTGTTTTTCATTCAGATTGTAGCAATTTTTTTCATTATCTTTATGTTCTTGTTGAATTTGTGGTTCATCGTCACCAACTTGAACATTATCTTTGTCAGAATGTAAAATTTGATCAGTTTTTCTCGTAACACAAGCTTTATAAGCTCCTCGAAACCCGGATAAGCGAATTTGCTTAGCAATTGGATATTCTGTTTTACGTTGTTTAGCTGAACTGTCCATTGCAAGGTTTTCTTTAATCAAAATTTTCGATAACAATCTTTCAAGTTTTCTAATAAGCGAATCCCAGTTTTTAAACTCAACTTCGTTGGTATTTACAATTTCATATTTTGATTGTGGACAAGATATGTCGCAAACATAAAGGAAATTACCTTTTTTCTTATTTTTTTCTGTTTCCACTTTCGCTAAGCTACTTTTCGACAAAATAGCATTAACTGAAGATGTAAGTCGCCATGAATTGACTGGTCGCTTGTTAACGTAAAACAATTGATATTTTTTGTTATCAAAAAGTTTTAAATAAATCAATATCTTAATGTTAATACGCCCAGAAATAACTGAATAATACTTAATAAACTCTTTCTGTAAATTATCAATTTGTTGCTGCATTGCATTCTCGGCTGAATCAACCGGTACACTCGAAAATAATACCTTTTTGGTTGAATCATCGCGCAAACTGATTGTTACCCCCGGATGTAATATAAATAGCGCTTTTAAATTTGCTTTTATCTCATTGAACTCCAAACGCTTAGTGCGTTTTTGTCGAATGGGTAAATTATACAAAAACTGTTCAACGGTAATCGTCGTTCCTCTACTAGGTCTTTGAGGTATTGACATAATCGAAGATTCATTTCCCTCAATGGTTTTCAGTAATGATTTCCCACTTTCAGGATCGCACTTATCCTCAACGAAAACACGTGTAGCTATTTTAAGTTTTTTTGAATGTGTAGCAATGGAAGCAAGTGTTTCTCCTTTGTAACCGAAAAACTTTGTCTGTTTCTCTAATTCAGCCAAGGAATAACATTTATTCGTGTAATAACGTTTGCCCACAAATGGCAAGTTTTCTTGAGTTATGCCTTCGCCATCGTCTACTATTTGTATTCGAAATGTTGTTAGATTTAGACGAACTGCTATGTTGTTGGATTTTGCATCCAGTGAATTCAAAACCTAAGCATACAATGATACTCGTAAACGTGTCCAAAATTTTAACGTACAAAATTAACTTACCAATTCGTTGACGCATTGCACAACATTACTTACGCCAAATCCGCTGCGGATGTGTTCTTTTACGTCGCAGGGTAAACTTTTTATATCCATTTTGTTCAATTATTCAGGACTGACTTAAGTCAATTTTGACAAATAGACATTCCATTGGCAAGTTCACAACTATTAATTGATGATTAACGTATTTATCGTTGTTTTCAAATGGAAAAGTAAGTAATTCAAGTAGAATGTTCACTTATTAGCAAATTAATCATGTATTTTGTTATTTTCCTTTACACAATTTATATTCCAGCGATTACATGTAAGCCATTTTGTACTAGTGTATAACTGGTTGCATATAATAAACCGCAAAAGTTGACAAAATCATAAAATTCTGTCAACAAAAACAAAACAGAAAAAAAAATAAAGTTTTCTAGCAAGCTACATAATATAATGTAATATTTGAATCAGTTATAAAAACTTACTTATTTGTTTTATTCTCAGTTTTGTTTGCGTTGTTGCTGTTTATGCATCAACTTCAACATATTCAAGTTCTCACGAAGCGAAGTAACTTCCTCGAAACGATGCGCTGCGACTGCTTGTTGAATATAATTACGTACAATATTAATTTGTTCTATAAGTGGGTCTTCAATAGAATCGGTTGTTTGTGTTTCTAAATTATTGGAAACATTCGCAGGTGACCAACCAGTAGTAACTGCTACCTTTTTCACTCTTACGTTTGCTGCTTCTTGTGTTGATTCTTGTGAACTTAATAATAGTCTTTGTTCCCGTTTTTTAGCCATATCACTAGGTGTCGGCAGAATTGGCAAAGTAAGTAGATTTTCTTTTATGTAAAGATTTGTGGCACGACGAATTGAACTTTGTAAACTGAATTCGCGTGGCTGTTCCGAATTGGGTGGAATTGCAGCTATCTTTTTACTAATTGAATCTAGAATTTCTGCTTGTTTTGCAATTGATGTTTTTAATGATTGGGCATCGTGCAGTTGATACGTGCTATCGCCCATATCCAACGAAGTAAACATCTATGAAAGTGAAAAAGTCGGAATTGGAGAGCAACTTGCAAAAATGTCAAAACTTAAGTGTCAATAATCCCATAAAAACGAGCGAAATAATTATGTAACCAAACCTACCTTGTTATATAAATCAACATTTGGTTGAATTTGATTCTTCGCCTTTTGTAGCTGTTCATACAACTTGCAAATGATCGGTTGAAGACTTTGGCTCATCTGTATCTTGCTTCTACAATCCAGCATCCCCTTGCAATGCGAACATATTCTTATTGTCTCCTGATCATCCTTGTGTTTTCCTTCTTGAGAATACACTGATGTTGTGATACTTCCTGCAACACCAAATGCTTAACTCAATTTGTTACGGTATTACAAAAGGCGTAAACATTACTTGCTTCTTCGTATGTCAAAAATGTGGAGCATGAATTACACATAATACTACCACAGAGTCGACAATGGTGTTGCCTTCTGGTTAAATTAAAACTAGCTGCACATGATGGACATCTGGTTACTGTACTACCATCCAACCAAGTAACCAATTCTTGGGCAACTTGTTTTCGATCTGTTCCCGTTGATCGTAGGAATCTATCCAAACGAATTATCAATTTATTTGTCTCGGAAGTTCTATGGTCCAATCGTTCCCGTCTTACTTCTTTAAAATACTCTATATGGCTTCTCGAAAATCCTGGATTTTGTGGTTCAGATTTCTCCAGGAAATACTTTTGGAATGTAATATCGGAACTTATTGCTTCTAAATCTTTGTCTTCGACTTTTAATATTTTACTTTTTGCCTTGCCAACTAGGTCTGCTCAATAGATAAGATTAGTTATTCAAAATTTGAAAAAAGCTGAAATGATTTACCTTTCAAAGATTTTAAAAGATCTTGTTCCTCTGCATGTTTGTCTTGGAAGTGGTTCAGTAAAATTTTCGGTGAACGAAAATCGACGTGGCAGATAGGGCACAGGAAACCCTCCTTAATTTCACCATCTGTACTCATTTTAATGTTGTCTGTTAATTAATACATTACTAAATTAGTGGGTTTCGTTAATAAAATAATTAAATATTTGAATATCAATTTCTCGACTTGCTTGCAGAGCTTGTGGCAGATTTGCGCGTCCATTTGTTAAAGAAATTGAGGTTAGATTTAGGGAGTTTTAAGAATCTAGAAATAATAGCGTTTTCCATTTATTACGCTGAGCTGCGTTCGAGAACGTTACTTTAGTGTAAATCTCATATTGGGGTCGCGGAGGCATAAAATAAGGAAAAGTAAGCTTTAAGCATGGTTCATGATTGACATAAAGCATAGATAGAACATAACTTGCAAAGTAGAAACATAGAAAATGCTATACTACGGTTCACAATGCAACGTAAAATATCATAACCGTAGTATAGCATTTTGCATGTTTATACTTCGCAAGTTATGTATGTTTATGTTATGTCAATCATGAACCAAGCATTACTTTTCGAACGCTTACTTCGTGTTTTATGTTCAAATCGAGTTCAAATATCAAACACGTGCCAACTGTCATAACCTAAAACTAGACTGAAAAAAATCACCACCGATAAAAAAATGTTTAATAGTATATTATTATATGAGCGATTACTTACGAAGATGATGTTTGAGCTCACGAGCCGGTAGGCGAGTGGCGCAAATTCATCTGAGTGAGTATTGACCATAATCGCGAATATAATACTATGCTTTTTCTACACCTTGCACTATTTTTAACACAAAGTACAAATTGTGATTTCATCACGAAACTGACAAGTGAACCAATATGGCGGGCGATCACATACAGTTTTGACAGTATTTCTCGGGTTGCTATCGTTTCTTCGAGATTTTAGATCATATATATCAAATCGATCGGTCACTTCAAATTCGTTAAATCTTGTTGAACTTTGATACGCGATCAATGTATTTAATTGCAGTAATTTCTAAAATTCCAGTAGTGAGTAATGAAAATCCAGTATTCACGGTAGTGAGTAATAGCCAATAGGTACCATGAAGCACACAAAAAATGCTAATAATGACCATATAACTAAATAGGTGACATAAGTGTACAAAAAATAGTTTTTTCTAAGCAAGATGCAGCACATTATAGATCAAATCGACAATCAACAACGCATACAGAGATTATAGCCTAATAAGATGAATAACTTCACGGGAGAAAATCGACCCCCCTTGTTATTGGTCCTTCAAACCAATCGCAGCAGAGTTAGCTCCTGTATAAAAAAAACCCAAAAAAAAACACAAACACCAACAAAAAAAATACCCGCCCCAACCACGCAGCCCCTCACGCGTTCCCAGTCTGAAACTAAGTCATCTTCCCTCGCCTTTTACGGAAGGAGTTGCCTATCTACATATATCAGAGTTATATAGTTATTTATCTATGGTTCAGACCATTCAGACTATTTAGGAACGCTTACTCTCTCTCATAGCTGCAATTTCATTCGCAATTAATATTTTTAATATATTTAAACACAAGAACCGGTAACAAACGAGTCAGGTATCAACTCCCTCTTGGTGTAATGGTAGCACACAGCGCCGGATACGCAGAGCATCGGGTTCGATTCCTGGCGAGCGAGTTATCTTTTCTTGTGAAAATTAAAAATATTAATTGCGAATAAAATTGTAGCTATGAGAGTAAGCGTTCCGAAATACTTCTTCACGATTGTAAAATCACTCTTAGATCCCTAAAGTAATTCAAAAAGTTAATGAAAATTGATCGACGCTGGATAGATGAATTACACGCACACATGAGCCCAGCAAGTACAGT